>JANZLD010000001.1:35913271-35925850 GCA_026413575.1 Erythroxylum carthagenense | reverse complement strand
CAACACTTTGCCTGTACCAAATCCTAACCCGATCCAATTTGCCAATATACCCGTCACTCCGGTAACGGGATGTTACAACTAGCATCTCCTTTTCATAAATGGATAAGTATTGATGTTTAGGACCTCGAGCCTTAATCATAAAAGCTATAGGGTGACCAACTTACATTAACACTACTCCAATTATAGAACTAGAAGCATATGCCTCAATAACATCTTTTGACAAGTCTGGGAGTGCTAGGATAGGAGAGGTGGTTAGGGCTTCCTTGAGTTGTTGGAAGGTTCCACCCAAACCCATTCTTTTTAAGCAAGTTAGTCAGTGGCCTGCTAATACTGCCATAATTCTTCATAAACCTTCTGTAGTAACCTACCAAACCTAAATATCCCCTTAACTGCTTCACATTGGAAGGTGCTGGCCAGTCCTTCACTGCCTAAATCTTTTTTCCAATGGAAACGCCCTTTGCTGAAATATAATGCCCCAAATATTCAACATTACTGCCCCTAAAAACGCACAAACTTCTCTTAGCATACAACTGGTTTCGTTTCAAGACCTCACATAATTTTTAGATGTTGCACATGCTCCTCAAAACCCTTATTATAGACCAAAATATCATCAAAGAACACCAAAACATACTTTCTTAAGTAGGGTTTGAACACTTCATTCATTAGCCCTTGAAACGTGGTGGGGGCATCGGTAAGCCCAAAAGGCATTACAAGGAACTCATAATGTCCATTGTGAGTCCTGAATGTTGTCTTATACATATGTGATGCATGCATTTTAATATGGTGATAACCAACCCTTAAATCAATCTTCGAAAATAAAACAACTCCATGTAGTTCCTCTAGTAGCTCATTAATGAGAGGGATGGGGAATTTATTTTTGACAGTTAATTCATTTAAGGCTCTATAATCCGCACATAATCTCCAAGAACCATCCTTCTTTTTTACTAAAACCACTAGGCTTGAAAAAGGGTTGAATTAGGCTGCACTATGCCATTAAATAACATTTCATCAACCAATTTTTCTACTATATCTTTCTGTAATCTTGAATACCTGTATGGTCTTTTGTTCATAGGGTGAGCATCATCTTTCATGAGAATTTGATAGTTGTGTGACTTGTCAGGAGGCAGTCCCCTAGGCTCATTAAATAATTCCTGAAACTCATCCAGCAAGGCTGCAATTGCTGGAGGAACATCAGCTTCAAGACCATCATTAATAACTATTGTAAGTAACTCTATCTTCTCTGTTCCTTTCACCTTGAGACTATATAGTTGCATTGAAGCCACTTGATTAGGTTTGCCCAAGAGTTTAATAATTTGCTTACTCCTAATTTGTTTGAGAGTTTTTCCTAGTTTATCAGTTATGGTTACCAACTGCCCCTCCTAAGAAAAGGACATTCAAAGTTCAGCATAATTAGATAATATATTGCCTAAAGTTGATAACCATCTAGCACTATGTCACAACTAGGCAATGTAAGCACCAACATGTTAGCATTGAATTTAGCCCCTTGTAATGACCACTTCAACCCTTTACAGATAGCTTTACACTCTATGACACCCCCCTTAGCTTCTTCCACTGTCAAAGGTTTAATGGTAGTTAATTCAAACCCCAAATTCTCAATAATACCTTCACTGACGAAATTGTGTGTACTACCAGAAACTATCAACACTTGTATCACCTTATTGTTCACTACCCCAGTCACTCTCATCGTGTGAAACCCCACCGACCCCTTAAGTGAACCTACTGAGACATGTGGGTTGACATCCTCCTGTAACTCCTCGGTACTGACCTCTTCTTCCTCTCCTACCTCTTCAACTTCATCCTCATTAATACAAATTGAAAACATTTGATTATGGCTACATTTATAGCCTGGTGAATATTTCTCAAGGCACTGAAAACACAACCCTTGATCTCTCCTTGCACCAAAGTCCTACTCCTGACACTTCTAGTTGTGTATGGTAAATTGTTAGGTTTTTGGTATATGGGTCTGTTGACATTTTTGTTTGGCAGTGGAACTGGGTTGGTGGTGGTTGCGTTAGGTTTTTGGTTATTGGTAGTTGAATAATTAGTTGGATTGAATTTGGAGAAGGTGGTGGGTTTAATGTAACTTTGGTTGGTTATTTTTGGTGGTGGATTGCGGGTTCTAGCAAAAGGGTCTGGTTCATTTTGCAGCCTAGCCAAATCATAAGCATCCCTTAAATCTTTTGGCCTAAACGTCTTCACAAGCTTTTTGACTTCATGCCTTAGCCCACCTACAAAGAACACTAGAGCTTGTTTTTCATCCATTCTAGATCTATTCCACAACGTATCAAACTGACTGATGTAAGATTCCAAATCTTCAGTTTGCGATAGATTTTTCATCTGTTCTAAAGGGTGTTTGGCTCCCTCAAACCTATACCCAATTGTCTCTTCATACACCTCCCACGACCCAAAACCCACTCCCCTCATGTAGGCTTGATGCCAAAATAAGGCATCATCGGTCAAATAATAAGCTGTTAGTTTGATTTTATCTACATCCTCTGTTTCCTTAACCTCAAAGTATTGTCTACACTTGAATATCCATTTTTTCACATCACCCACCCCACTAAACTCTGGAAAATTTCTTTTAGGGTTTTTGAACTTATAGTAATGGTGATCAACCTCACATTGGTTATGGTTGATTGCTGTTGTTGTAGGTATAGCTGACATATCACTTCCTTCACCATTGTCTACAGTTGCCTTGCCTTGGGAGAGCTAGTGTTTCCCCATAACTGTTGCATCTGCTTCAAAATACTGCTCTACTAGAGGCTAATACCTCTCACCAAGCTCTTCAACTCCATCATCTGAGCCTCGTGTTTTTGTTGGGTCTCCTCCAGACATTGATTAGTGTTCTGTATCATGGTTGTCATGGATTCCTCTAGGTTCTTGAGGTCATGAGATCTAGTACCAGTGGTCATTTCCACAGTCTAAGGGTGAGCTGCTTTGATACCAGATAGTGTAAGCAAAGATTATAAGTTCCAATTTGGATGGAAAGTCGTGTAGATCACTGGTGTTTAATCATTATTTTTCATAAGGAAGAATAACAATTACACTTCACACATAACACACATCATATTTGCATAACAACATTTTTGTATATTCTTTCAAGCTAGTGTTTACATATTTATATGGTAGAGGCAGTTAGCAAGAATCAAGGAGTTTGTTAGCTCCTGTCACTGCTTTAACGTTGGCCTACTATAAACGGCCTGGACCAAGGCTTACACTGTCTTGTACTGACTGCATAATAGTAATAATACTAATACTGGACTATAAGCCCATCAAACTAATCGGCCCACTTTTAATCCACTAATGACCTAACCCTCATTTACAAATAGAAGAGGAGTTCACGACTATGCTTAAAGAAGTTTCCCCAATTCCATTCCGTCAAATCCCTAATTCCAATTTCTACCAATTTCTCATATCATTATTAGTGGACAACTTGGGTCTAATGCTGATATTATAAAGCTCGTATGGTACTTTAATGTTAATTAGCAAGCTGCATGAAAAGGTTGGATGTAATTGCATGTTTTGTATGACCAATTAAATTGGACATTAATCTTGCACGGCTTCATCAAAAGGACATATGGATGGATTGATGGCTTAAACAAGTGAAATCTGGATGGGTTGAATGTCTGCATTGCATGAATGAACGTATGTATGTTTATATGTGTCATTTTAATTAATTGGATAGTTGTATAAAAAACTGTCTAAATGTTGGTAACTATCCCAATTGTTATGGATTTTATCCTTTAAACGTTAATGTTTGTTAGGATATGTAAATAATGTAATCCTTCCAGACTGGTGTTGTTTGTGTTATGACTTCAAAATTCTGCATTTTCCAAAGTTCCTTTTGTTTCCTTTAAGCTGGTCATGTTTTATCTATATTGTTGTCCCACTAAAGAGCTTATATGATGTTTTTTGTTCCTTGTAAGAGGCAATTGTTATGTTCCATTTCATCCCCCTGTACAATGTTATTGGGAGAGAAACTTGTGCTGGATAAAGTGGGTAGATTTTATCATAATTACAGGCCATTCTTTCTTGAGTTTGCTAACTTCAAATTCACCCCTATAACAGGTCTAATTTGACGGCTCCATTACCTATTCCATAAAAATTGAAATATAAATAGTTCTTTTGTAATATATGTTTAAGTAACTTTTTTAGTGATTAAAGTGTTAGATAACCAATTAGAAAAAAAATTGGAAGCATTTATGAGCAATTTGTAGTTTATTGGTAAACGTCTATTGGAGCTAATTGTGAAAGACTTTATGAGTGAGTTTTGCTATTATAATTTTTGAAAGTTGGTATTAAGTGTAGAATTGAGATTGTTGTGATTCTTCGAATAATTGTGACTTGAAAACTGCCTTCAAAGTTCTCTCTCCTTGTCAAGAAAAATAAAGTGTGTTGTCCATATTATTGTGATTGTTAAAGCTAAAGTATACAAGATAGGTTAGAAATCCAAAGCAGCAAAGTAAAAGGATCGAAAAGACTAAAGATATTTCGGTATTACTTGTCTCATTGTTGAACTTGTATACCAATGAAATATTTATCTTTGCATAAGTTTATAAGTAGTTCATTATCATATGTGTTAAGTGTTTGATAAAATATGAAAAAGTTAGTTTATTGCCAACCAATTGAATCCTCTTTTACATTCCCTTTGGACCAACAATTGATATTAGAGTCTAGTTATAGTGTTATTTTTTAGGCTAGTAAACTTAATGATCTCTGCCCTGTAATACAATTGAGTCTTCTCATTTGATTTAGCAAAAATGCTTTGCCAATGAGAAATGAAAGCAATGTTGTGGCATATAGTAACATGGAGTAGAATGTGACATGAAGATTTTTTTTAAATCTATCTTTATGTCACATTTGCATGCCGGTCTATCAGAAATAGTCTCTCTACTATATAGAGGTAAGGCTGCCTACTATCAGACCTCTCCAGACCCTGCATTGATGTTAGATTTCAACTGGGTGTTGATGATGATGATGATGATGAAGTAAATGGAACCAACAATGAATTTAATGAACAAAGGGCTTTTATTTCCAAGAAGTTGACATACAATAACACACACAGGTCTAGAGGATTTACAACATATTTATATCTGCCAGACGATAGCTACTTGTAAGATAAGACACTAAACAGTTGGGATAGGTTATAATTGGTTGGACAGATTATATCAAACTATCCAAATAATGAATAAAATTTGACTGGCATCCATAAGCATACAAGCCCTGGAAAGCTTATGTCTAATAATGCAATACACCATACAAACATTAGCATACCATGCAAACATTTCTGAGTAGCCAAGCTAAACATCCACCAATGTTATCCCAATTTTCAACGTCAATGTTGTCTTTGTCCTAACAACAAAACGAAATGTGTTTTGAGCAATGTCCTTTAGGAGTTGAGTAAATTCTTAAAGAACTGCATGCAAACCATTCAAGACTTATTATTTAAATACAATTATTATAATACCATGTAGCCAACACCAACTATGAACCTATCATATTTTCCAGCCTATGTTACATAGCGTTTTGTGACCACATACCATCAAAGAGAGCTTACAAATTTTGAAAACAAGGCATTATCATGTTGCCAAAGTTGTGCAATATTGGTGTTTACCAAACACCGGAAAGGTAGTCTCACAGTTTTGGTATCATCATTGCATATTTAATTATATTTGAAAGATCATGACACAACTAGGATTGTCTTTTAACCAAGAGAGAAAAAGTATTTATAAGCTATTTTCTAACTTGTAATGACTATTTTAATTGGAAAACTTGATAGCACTTTTTATTATTGATAAAAGCATCAATCTATGGTTTATTATAGAAAAGTGACCTTTCATCTTATTGAAATCCACTACTATAGATAAGGTAATAATATATTTTCCTAAGTTAAAAGATGAGTGGAATTGGAAGGATACACAATGCATTATAATATTTAGTATTATGCATTAAATAATAGTTAGTTTAATAAAGTTTTAATGGATAAAACTAATAATGATAGTTGAAATACACTTGAAGTCATATAGAAGGGAATAAACCAAATTAGGGAGACTAGAATAAGCATGATAGTTAATTAATAGGAATTGTTCTAAATCAAGCATGATGAAAGCACTTTTATGTTTATGAATAATTTGTTGATGTTGTAATTGCATTGAAAAGACTTAGTAAGACTTTGTTGAGACAAAGGAGAGACCTTAATGAAAACCAAAGGTGACAACAATTGATAAGGAAAAGGATCTACGTAATTAACCACTCCAGGAGTTTGTTGGATATATTCTCACGTATGAGATGAGAGTAAAAGAGAATAAGAATTGAACTTATGTAGTCTCAACATATGAAAATGGAGAACAGGAGGAGACTATATCTATTAAAAGTGATGTTGATGATATTGCCAAAATCGTGAGGGAGTTTAAAAACCACTTAAAGAACAAACATTACACCAGAAGGGAGAAATCGTTATAGGACCCACTTAAAGAACAACCACTTGTAGGATACAACTGCGAGAGTTCAAATTAGACCGTCAAACAGAAGACTTGGGAAGTCAAGTAGATATTGAAGAATCACATAACATGGTTGATCAATCAAGGACCATATTTGACTGTACTAGATAAGACTTGACTAAGGCTAAGTCCAACTTATGGGACTGACTGTTAGTGCTAACAACTTTGAGATAAAACCAAGTGTTATACAGATGGTACAACAGTTAGTCCAATTTGATGGACTTATAGATAAAGATCTAAACGCACATATTTATAATTTTTTGGAAATTTCCAATACTTTTAAAATCAACAAAGTTAATGATGAAGTTATCAGAATGTGGTTATTCTCATTTTCTTTAAGGGAGAAGGCCAAATAATGGTTAAACTCGATGCCATGTTTATCAATGACAACTTGGGAAGTTTTTACTGAAGTATTTTCCACTAATTAAAACTATAAAACTAAGGAATGACATCTCCTCTTACTCCTAAGTTGAAGTTGAATCTTTATACGATACATAGGAGAGGTTCAAAGAGATGTTTAAAAGATACCTACACCATGATTTACCTCTTTGGATGTAAATCCAAACATCTTACAATGGGCTAACTTAGAGTACAAAGTAATCTATTAATGTAGCAGTTGGAGTTACATTTAACAATAAGACACTATAGGCGACAAAAGACCTGTTAGAAGACATGGCTATGAATAATTACTAGTGGTGCTCGTCTAGAGCACGCATCAATAAGCCAATGGAAGTTTATGTAGTGGATGTAGTGGCATAGTTGGCAAGCCAAATGGAAGCATTGAGCAAAAAAATAAATAGACTTACAATGGCTCCACAATGTTGAGTTATGCAATGTGAGGTGTGCGGGCTAGAGCATCAAAGTCAAGATTTTCAAATAGTATAACTCAAGCTAGTGGACTATTTGGGGAGTGCTCCTAAATCCTAAAATAATCAACATAGCAACACGTACAATGTAAGATGGAGGAATCAAGGTCAACAAAGAAATAACCCTCCACCCAGATTCTAGCAACAAGCACCTCAACCCATGAAGCCTAGTTTGAAAGAGATAATGTTGAAAATTGCTCAAATTCTAATAAGAAACATAAGATAATAGAGGCCTCTTACATAACTTGGAGATTCAGATTGACCAATTGGCAAAGATAGTAGTAAAAGACCAAAGGGGAGTTTTTCTAGTATAATGAAAACAAATCCTAAGGAATGTGTAATGGCGATCACCTAAACGAGTGACAAAAAGGTCTAAGAAGAGAAAAAGGTGACTAATGAGAGTCACTCAAAAGCTGAAGCTAAATGTCACCTGGGCTAACTCAAAGTACAAGGTAATTTATTGATCAAACATTTTACAATAGGCTAACTCAGAGTTTAAACTTAATCAAACAATATTGAGAATGATGTTTGACTTGAATGATACAACTATGTATATGATACAATGATTTAAGTTTACATTTTAGTTTAATAATAGTTTATTATTCCATATTGATTGTGAATTGATTTGTTAGAAAAAGTGAGCACAATAAATTCTATTCCATTGATTTTGATATAAGTAATGGGTTCAAATTATGAGTAATTCCAATAGTCATTTGAAATTATGACTTAAATAAGTAACTGTAGGTACTTGTGACAAAGTGTTTTCCATTACATAAAAGGGTCAGAATAAAAATTCAAACAACTTCCTCATGCTCAATAAGAGTGCAAAAATAATTGTGATATTTTATGTTTAATATGATTTGTTAAATGCATTGTGGTTGATGCTCTTTACTCATTTTATGTTTATTTCATATATATTTATAAGATTAAAATATTTTAATTGAGTTAATATTTGAACGATTATTAGGTTATGTAATGATTGAACTACAATGTAGTGTAAGTATCTAAATGAATAAGGTGATTAAGAGGATAATTACCACTCATAACTACTTTGATTGAACTATTGACAACTACTATAATTGAACCTCACCCAGTTTTAACTTCAAAGATTAGAAAAATTCTAAGTATGGGGTATTTTATGTGTGTGTATATATATATATATATATATATATATATATATATACATATATATATGCCTTAGTTTAAATGGTTTGATGTTATGTTTTAGGTAGTTGAGGAGAAGTTTCATTAGGAATGATTTTAACTAATGAGCAAGTTTATGTCCCTCACTTTACATAAACACATGGAAAGAAGATTAAACATAGCCTAGTATACGCTCATATGCTAGCATGTATTTTACATTATAGCATTAGTGTAGAATACTCGGTCTCCTATATAGTTAAGATAGAACTTATGTTATATGAAAAAGAGATACAGTGCATAAAACAACCTAAAATATGAGTGTGTTAGAGCTTTTGTCCCTCCTTTTAAATGATTATGAAGAAATAATATGATACTTGACCTAGTACATTAGTTGTATCCCAATCTATATTTATGACATAAAGACTTATTTAAAAGGACTTGAAAACCATTAAAAAAAGTATATTTGAGTTTAGTTTTTCATCTTTTTTCATGTAATCAATATTATATCCATATAAAGAAAAAGCAGCCCTATAACACATCTTACAACACTCTTAAATAGTATAAGAGGTTGGAATCGTTACTAGAAAGTTGGAAAATGCATAATATTGAGATCATCATAGGAGGAACCTTTTCAATGAGTTATTCTATCTTTTAAATTAGCTTTGTTATTTCAAGGATGAATAGTGGATAAATTTCTTTTGATTTAGATTAGAAAAATACCTAGTTGATTTTGTATGAAATGATTTTAGTTTTATATGAAAGAGTTCTATTTTTGGTGAAATATATCTATCAATCTTAATTATAGTCAAATACAAGTGATAGCTTATATTTGACTTTGATTTGCTTGTAGATAGTATCGAAAGAACCTATATTTGAACTAACCTATACACTTATATAAGGATTGAAATAGAGTAACCTATGCACTTATATAAGGATTGAAATAGAGTACTAGATATAAACCTATGTGAACCTTCTAGTATTAAGGCAACATCTTATGAAGTATCATAGAACTTAATGCACTCTTACATATGTTAATCAAATATATATATAGGTTAATCAATGAAAGGATAGGTAGTGATATGTCAAATAGTATTAAAGCAACATCTTATGAAGTGTCGTAGAACTTAATGCACTCTTACATGTGTTAATCAAATAGATATATGGGTTAATCAATGAAAGGATAGGTAGTTATATGTCAAAAGTTGGAAATTCATTACATTAAGAGACTTTATTAGTCTAAACATTAAAATCTCTACATAACCAAATCAAAAGTGCAAGATGATTCTAGAGGGAGTCTAATATATACATCATTATTATCTAAGTTATATTTTTGTTACTTGCTTAACTATTTTTAATGGTGTTTTAATCTATTAAGTTTAATTTATTTTTATTTTAATAAAACAATCACTTAATTATTGACTAGATAATAGTAATAGTGCTAAACTTAATAATTTCACTATCTTTGTGGGATTGACATTTACTTATCCCTTAGACTATTGTAAAATTATAGGTTTACTTTCATATAGTCTTGTATTGTGTTAATAGAGAATAAGACAATGAATTTCTCATTACTATTAAAGGAAGATTACAATGTTGATTTCTCTTTACTATTGAAGAAATTGTTTTAAAGTTGTGGTGGTTTTCTTTTTACACACCAAAGAAGAATGAATGGGGAATATAATTCTTAGGAGGGGCTTGGAAAGTGGCTGAAGGTCAAGATGGACCTATTCACTATAAATTGTTTATGCAATCTTTTATTACTACACATTTAATTTATTGGGACCCGATCTCGGGACCAGACCCCAACCGAAAAATGAAACACAAGTTTTCCGAAACGAACACGAAAGGAACTTAAGCGAAACGATTTTCAAATCTAAAGGAATCGAAAAATCGGCGGAACGGAAAACATAGAGGGAAGGTCAAATGCGAAAGCAGAAACGAATACGAATCAAATGCGAAAAGTCGACAAAACAAAGTACGAAACACATGCGAATCAAAAGGTGGAAGAATCGAACGCAATTCAAACAAACGGTTCGAAACGAACTGAATCAAATTTCGACATCCGAAGCGTACAACTTAGGAAAAACTAAAATAGCGATGGAGACTATAAGACTAAATCATCCGAAAATCCGGTATATTTTTTTTCTTTCTCATAACATTTATTCTTTTTCATTTTTATTCAATTTCCCGATCAAAATTTCTATTTGGACACTCATCCATTCGAATCTCAAATTTCCTTTGCCATAATATTCCATAATCTCAAATTACTAGATTTCTCTTAATCATGCATAACTTAAACTCATCTATAAAACTCTTATTCTAATTTGCCTTTGCCATACAAACAAATCAAACAAATCTTATTCCCAAACCAGCCATACACAAATTAACAAAATTTCGGCAGCATAACGGCTGCATTTACAGAAACCCAAAAATTTCTGCAAATCAAAACAAAACACACTTCTAAATCCCATCCATCAACAACATTCATCGGACCTCCTGTCCGGAATCCAAATACAATCAACCACAATTCTAAACCTAAACACTTCAAATCCCATTTACGCTCTTATACAATTTCATAATCCAATCCAAATGCAGTCATATTCAAATCCATATACAATCGCAAACCATACACCCTAATCATACACAATTTATATATATATATCGATCCCACATACATACCCATACGACATATCCATGTACAAATCATAACTCATTATCATCATGAATTTAACGCTTACAAACCTTTATGGCATTTCAAGCCATTTAGAAAACCAATTACCATAATCCAAAGTACACAATACACAGCAAAATCTAACTTTTCTCAGCAACCATCTAACTTAACAATAATACAATACGAACACAAACAAACGGAAAACTTCATTTTCTTTCACCCGATCTTCTTCTCATCACTTGTGGATGGGAATGAAGGGGGTGAGCTTATTGCTTGTGGATAACATATTTATAATTGAAAAATAAGCTAAAATAATTTCTCAAAACAATTTCCATTTAGCAAATTTTTCAAAAGAACTTATTTCTTAAAATTTTCCACATTTTCAAATCATTTATACTTACTTTCCAGAAATTTCTCGATTTCAAACTCAATTTTTTTATTCCTCAAAATTCTCAAAATTTTTTTCACAAATCATGCACAATTTCCAAAAACATGAATGCTTCACATAATAAATGCATCACAATTTAAACAAATCAAAAATCACATCACACGTCAGAATGGTTTGGTTTCGGTCCAAACAGAAAGTACTGCACAGTCCCGTATAGCGGTCCTGTGCAGCCGTGATCTTAAGGGAGTCCGAAATCGGAGCTCCAGTGTCACTAGCTGGTAGGCGGGAGAAGCCTTTTAAAAATGAGACAGTGCACTGACTCTAACTTATGGGACCTAACCAAACCCATATAACACATTTCATACTTGAAAATCAAATTGCCCGAAGGCACACTTCGAAAATTCAATTTTCATGTCATGTCCTATTTAAACATAATGTCACTCATAAATGTCACAATTTCACATAGTTCAATGTGCAAATCATTCACAACAAGGAAATGCAACAATTTTCATAATTTATCAATATTGATAAATTATGAATTTCAGCAATTTAACACAATCAAACACAATAAATGTAACAATTATTTCAATTTTCTCAAATCATTCAAAATTAATGAATGAACAATTTTTCTAGTTGATCAAATCATTCACAAATAATAAATTTCAGAAATTTTCTCAATTTATCAAAACTCATTTTAAAACAATAAATTTAATCCTTCTGAAATCATAATTCGCAATTGCTTATATTATTACATAATCAACGAAAATAGTCATTTGAAAAATAATAATAATTCAATTTTTGCTTTCTTTATTTTTCAAAAATTCATATATAGCTTATAAATGAAAAAATAAATATGCTACCCACCTTGAATCCATGCTAGTACATTGTCCAAAGCATCAATTCTCTAAAGTTATTCTTCTTTCCTCAAATTAAAAATTACCTAAGCCAAAACATCCAAATTCAACATCATAAAAAGTCATAATCCTCAAA
>JANZLD010000001.1:35902570-35913171 GCA_026413575.1 Erythroxylum carthagenense | reverse complement strand
TGAAAATTGACAATCTTAGAGGCTGAATTAAAATTCACTTTCTTCAAACAAAATGTAGCCTTATCTTTCTAGTTTACTCCAAATCAAGAATTACCTCATTTGGATGACTAGAGCAAATGTTATGACCAAAATACTGTCTAATTTTTCTAAACCAAGACTGCACCCTAATCCCGAATTCCATTCAGAAATTGGAAGTCTTAGGGGCCAAATTGAAATTCGATTCCTTCATATGACTTGTAGCCCCAAATCGAAATTTTATTTTGCCTCAATAATCAATTCAATTGGATCTTCATAGATCAAGAATTGCTCAAAATACTGAACCATGTTCAGAAATTTCCCAACTCAATTTGATCAAATAAATCATCCTTAATTTAATCTCATAAAAATACAAATATCCCTTGAGAATGTAGATAATTGTCTTAGGAATCCAACGCTTTAAAAAACAAGTCAATCAGATGTCGGACAGAAAAGATATAAGCAAAAAGTTGCAAAAGGGTCGGATTTGGAAGGAAGAAGCAAAATGTGAAGCAAGCAGAAACGGCATCATAGAACAGATTTTTTTTAAAAAATTCATAACTATTGATTCTGAACTCTAAATTTGACAAATTTGGTCTCTATAGAAAGCGTGAAGGAAGCTCTACAACTTCCATGTAGAACTCCATAACCCATTCAGGCTCTAAAATGATCAAATTTCAAATCAAAGATTCTGTCCACATCAATAAAACCCTAATTAGTCACATAACTTCTCAAATTTATATCTTTTAACACCAAAGTCTGAATGTGTCATATTTTATATCTATGCGAAGATCAGAAAGTCACCTACAATTTTCATGAAGGACATAAAAATCAATTTGTCCTCTAAGGAAGTCAAATTTCCAATCCAATGATCTGTTCTCTAATACTCATATTAATACATTAATAGAAACTTGTGAAAATCATAACTTATTATTTGATGAACCAATAATTCTAAACTTTATATCAAAAAAATATTGAATCAAAATCTTCAACTTTCATGAAGAACTCGAAAATCAATTCCATCTCTAAAGGGGGTCAAAAACCCAATCAAAGTTACTGCCCCTACTTGTCATCTTAAAACAGTAATAGAACTTCCAAAAATCATAAATTCCTATTCCAATGTCCAAAAATTCCAAACTTTACCTCAATGGAAAGATCAAAATATAATCTAAAATTTTCTTGAAGCACTTAAAGGCTAATTCAACCTCTAACTAGGTCAATTTTTTACTCAAAGTTTTTGCCCTGTAATTTGTCATCCTATACCACAACCAAACTTCCAAATTCCATATCTTGCAATTCTCATATCCAAAAATTGCATACTTTATGGCGTCGGAAAGATTGACAGACAAGCTACAACTTTCATGTAGACCATTTACTCCAATTCAGACTAAATCTATACGATGAGTGGCCTCAAAGCCGAGTACACGCAAAAGTACACTTATGGTCATTTTTTAACAAAACAAAGCAAAATAACACTTAACTTCGAAAAATCATAACTTTTACTCCCAATATCGAAAAATATCAAACTTTATGGTGACGGAAAGTTCTCAACATAAGCTACAAGTTTCATGAAGATCATTTTCTCAAATTTGGCCTAAATCAAAAAGTCAACTTTTACCTCCAAAAAGTCAAACTTTCACAATTCATCAAATTCTCACACTTTTACTCTTTATTTCTAAATTTTCAACTTCCATTCTAATCAACTCATTTACTTAAACTTTCATAACCCACATAGATCTGCCCAATTATCGAAGTCATCAAAACTAATCAATTCTTTTCTCCTCAATTTTCCTTAAGGCACAAAACATCTATAACACAATTCATATACTAAACAATCATTTCATTTCATTTTAATATTTCTAAATTTTCACTTAATTATCAGGGTCCAACATAATTACTTGGTTGATTATGCTTACATATTATTATCTATAAATTTAAAAAATGCCTATAATTGAGTCTTAGTGCTTTGAAAAAAAATAAACTGGTGTATTACGTCATAGAAATAAAAATAAATTTCTAGAAATGAGTTTTAGGATTGGAATTAACAAATAGGCCTAGAATTGAGTCTTTGGGCTTATAGTAAAAATGATATGCTTATAACTATTTCTTAAAGATTATAATAGAGAAAAATGGCACATAAATGAGTTTTAGGGGTTGAAATTTGAAACGAAATGCCTAAAACTGTGTCTTAGGGGTTAAGATAGATAAAATGCTTGGGATAAAGCCTTGATTTTGATAACATGATATGTCTACAGTTGGGTCTTAGGGACTAAAATGGAGAAAATTCCTAGTGTTAAGCCTTAACACTTAGAATAAAAAATGATAATGTATTAAAGAAACTATCTAGGGTTTATAAATATTACCTAAGGCTTTAAATGAAATTTTAATTTTATATAAAACTACGTAATGAATATAAATTAGTGACTTAACTTAGTCTTTGAGATTTTGTGGGATTCTCATCTGAAAATGAAATTTATGTTAATCTTATCTACCCTTTTAATGGTTTGTTTTAAGGGGACATGAAGTTTCTTAGTAAGAGGAGAAAAGGGAATAGTGGTAAGAGGACTAAAGGAAAATAAAGCTAAGTAATTGAATTAGTTGTTGTTTTTTAATAATACTCTTTTTAAAAATGCTACATACTTATGGTGATGGTAGATTGAGTTCCTCTCTCATCCTTATACATTATAATACAATTTCAGTCACATTTTACTTTATCATTATCTAATTTCTATACAATTCTTCTTAACTACTTCATGCTCTAAACCACATAGACACTTATAACATAAACAAACACTAACAATAATACAATTCTAAGCTTATACACATGATAATCATCTAAGAAACACTTAAAAACACGCTTAAACACCTAAAAGCATATTAAGATATATACCTATCAACATCCCTACACTTAAACTTTTGCTTGTCCTCAAGCAAATCTAAAAACACAAACACAGAAATAAATAATTATGCAACGTGCAATAATGATACAATGACATCAAATCTTATGGAATTAATTTAACCACAAACAATAATTACTCAAAATGTTCCATCATAGTAACTTATTCCTTTTATGTTTAAGTACTTTGAATGTAATATATATATCAATCAAAATATTAACACCCTATTCATACACCTGTGGCACTTGTAAGCATGAATTTAATATTATTTAAAAAGGCAAACTATCATTAAGTATCATTTCATCAAAATTCTTGTTATTTTTAAAAGATCAATAGGTTTATTTATTATAATGTCATTTTTTAGATTTTCTTGAGCAATAAACTAGCCTTTTAATGTGGAGACAAACACCTTGTCATGAATGTCCTCCGATTACTCAACTAGCTTATGTTTTTATTTAGCTTGGTTGGAGTATCATTCTAGCCTTTTGACGTGAAGAAAAACATTTTATTGTGAATGCCCCATGTTACTCAGCTATATCACAACTTTCCACTAACTAGAAGCTTATTCTTAACCTAATTTTTTTTTTCATAAATGGCTAATGGAATAGGAATTTATTTAACACTTTTTTTCATTTCTTTAATTTCTTAGCCTAATTCATTTCTTCTTAGTCAATCATTCTCATGAAAGGTATTAATAATGCTAACCAGACGATATGACGTCATCACTAAAAGATATGATGTCACCAGACGATATGACGTCATCACCAGATGATATGATGTCATCAGACAATATGTCATATCATCACTAGATGATATCACATCATCAGAGGATATGACATCATTAGACGATACAATCTATACTCCTAAGCATCTTCACTTATAAGGATCATAACTTTTGACTCCAATGTCCAAAAATTTCATACTATATACCGTTGGAAAGCTAGAAAGATAAACGAATTTCTAGAAGACTTTGCCTAATTCAACCTAGATTAATCCAATTTTTCCCCAAGGCTAGAACACGAATTTTACCCCTATGGAAGACTTGAAAATGAAACTCAACAATGTGGAAATATCTTTAGTAAAACACAATCATACATCATTAACATCAAAAGATAAGTATTTTACAAGGCTTTAATGGGCATTTCAAGCCACAATATAACAATATTTCAAAATCCCAAAATACTGAATAATACATGAGCAATAATTTGCTCAAAATGAAACTAAATCCTTGATTTACAAAACTAGCTTAAAATACAAAAGTATGAAAAGTCGGAGTGATGCCTTGACCCTTGGTTACTCATTCTCATGCTCTTCACTTGAAGATAGGGTGGAAATGAAGGGCGTGAGCTTAAAGCTCGTGGGTAACAATTTTATAATTGATAGTAAGCAAAAACCATTTTAAACTCACATCGAAGAAAGATACATATATTTCCCAAATCTCAATTTATCAACAATTCATAAGCAAATTAATTAATGCATCATCAAACTTACCAACACATTCAAACACATAAGCACATTGGAATGGTTTGGGTGGATCCAAAACAGAACGTACTACATAATTCCCATAATGGTCTTGTGTAGCTATGAACAGAACGTACTAACGTAATCCCACATGATGGTTTTGTGTAGCCGTGAACTTAGGGAAGTCTATGAAGAAGCTCCATGTCACTAGCGGGTAGGCGGGAGAAGCCTTTAGTCAAAGTGCACTTGACATACTTGGGGGACCACTACAAACCCACATAATCATGCATTTCACATCTTGAAAACTTGTTGCCCAAAATGGCACATTTTCGAAACATGATTTCATAAACTTGATATCCTTTCTAAATCATTTCCATTTTTCATTTCACACACAACATGTAGCACTTTCTCAAACCTTTTAAAGAGCAATAGATGCACATTTAAAAGTAGTTGAAAACATTTATTTCTCTTTTCTTGAAAGAAACATTAATGTCTTATTATTCAATTATAAAAATGTAACCCACCTTGAATTCCTTGACTATAACTTGTTCGAATGTGCCTCTCCTCTTGCTCCTCTTGTCTTTCTTGATTCCTTTTTCATAGACAAAAATCCCAAGTTCAAATGGGTTACAAAATTGAAGATCCACAAAGTACATTTACTAACATTGATCTTAGAGTACCTAAACTCATGCATTTCCTAAGCTTCATGAACCAAAACCTTTCCAAAATCCAAAGCATTAAAATATTCTTACCTTAAACCTTCACCAAATGAAGAGATGTTTGGTTCAAAAGAAAGCTTTTATCTTCCTCTACCTTTTTCCCTTCTTACACAACCTCAAAATCTCTTTAGAAGGCTTAGAAAAGATGAAACCCTATCTCAACTCTCTTCTTTCCTCTCAACCACCGAAATCTCTCTTCTCTCTCTCTTTGATTTGTTATTTCACTTCCCTCTCTTCCATTTTCATTTTCCCCCCTCTTTAGGAAGAAAACAACATTTCTTTCTTCCCATTTTACCCTTAATGATTGAGAAAAGTCTACCTTGCCATTCCTTTAATGCCTTATGGTTTTTAATCTTAAGTAAGCTACCCAAAATACCCTTTTATGCATTCTTACTACTTTTAATTTAACAAACCCATGCAATAAATCTACTAACATAGACCTGAAGAAAAACTAGCTCCTAAAAAAAATTTTGGGCGCCAATATTTCTCCCCCTCTTAAAAGAATTTCGTCCTCGAAATTATTACCTGAGTCATTGAGGAGTTGTGGATACTTCACCCTCATGGCTTCCAAGGGCTCCCACGTGGCCTTTTCTACAAAATCATTTCTCCACAAGACTTTTACTAGTTGAACCTTCTTATTCCTGTGAACCTTTTCCTTAGTGTGCAAGATCTCCACTAGAGTCTCCTCATAACTTAGATCATCTCTTAACTGAACCTCAGTGGTCTGAATGATGTGAGAGGGATCTGATCTATATCTCCTCAACATGGAAACATGAAAGACATAAAAAATCTGTGATAATTTTGGTGCCAGTGCCAATCTATAGGCTAGTGATCCGATCCTCTTAAGAATCTCATAAGGACCCATATATCTTAGACTTAACTTACCCTTTTTGCCAAATCTCATAATTCCTTTCCAAGGAGATGTCTTAAGGAAGCCTTTCTCACCAACTTCATACTCCATTTCCTTTCGGTATGCATCAGTATAACTTTTCTACTATAAGCCGTTTTAAGTTGTTTCTTAACTAAGTTGAGCTTATCCACTATCATCTGAAGTAACTCTGGCCCTAATAGTTTCCTTTCTCCTTCTTCATCCCAGCATATCAGAGTTCTACATCTCCTTCCATACAATGTTTCATAAGGGCCCATCTGAATACTCGAGTGGTACAAATTGTTGTAAACAAATTCTACCAATGGCAAATGTTCATCCCAAGCTCCTTTAAAATCCATCACACATGTCCAGAGCATTCCCTCAAGGGTCCGAATGGTTCTCTTAGATTGACCATCTGTCTAGGGATGAAAAGTCGTGTTAAAATTTAACTTGGTCCCCAGAGCCTCTTGTAAGCTTCCCCAGAATCTCGAAGTGAATCGAGGATCCCTGTCAGAAACTATAGAATCTGAAATCCCATGTAATCTTACTATCTCATCAATATACTTCTTTGCTAGCACATGCAGAGAGTTAGTCTGTTTGATTGCCAAAAAATGGGCTAACTTCATCAAATGATCAATAATAATGTATATGGCATCATGCTTCCTACTGGTCTTAGGCAAACCCATCAGAAAATCCATGGTTACTCTTTGCCACTTCCATTCAGGAGTGGACAATGGCCTTAACTTGTCTGAAGGTGCCTAGTGTTTAGCCTTGACTTGCTGAAACACTAGACATTTGTTTGCATATTCTGCTATATCCTTCTTCATGCCTTTCCACCAGAAATGCTCTTTCAGATCTCTGTACATCCTGGTGCTACCTAGGTGTATGGCATAAGACGCATTATATGCCTCGTCAAGTATCTCATTCTTTACTTCGTTGACATTTAGGGATACAAGGTATATTTCCTACAACCATAAGTCCATCATCCCTCACTACCAGTTCAGATTTCTTGCCATTCTAGATTTCTTCTCAGAGCTTACTCAAATTTACATCTTGTGCTTGTAACTTTTTAACTTTTTCCCTGAGTATCAATCTCACTCTGAAATTTACAATAATACAATCTAGCTCCCCTTGTTTCAAGTTTATCCTAAGTTTAGCCATCTCTTCCAATAATGGAAAATAAATTGTATAAACAAGGGCTATTAATCATTTCCTACTCAAAGCATCCGCCACTACATTTTCCTTTCCTGGATGATACTCAGTCAACAAATCATAATCCTTAATTAGCTCTAACCATCTTCTTTGTCTTAAATTCAACTCCTTCTGGCTCAACAAATACTTCCATAAAGATAATGTCTCTAAATCTTCAGGACAAAAACTATTGCTGCTAACTCCAGATCATGGGTCAAGTAATTCAGTTCATAAGTCTTTAGCTGTCGCTAGGCGTAAGCTATTACCTTGTCTTCTTGCATCAACACACAACCCAAACCATTTCCTGAAGCATCACTATATACTGTATAACCCTTATCTCCCACAGGCAGGGTCAAGATTGGTGCACTGGTCCATCTGTGCTTAAGCTCCTCAAAGCTCTTCTGACATTCCTCACTCCAGATAAATTTTTGATTCTTCCTCAATAACTTAGTCATTAGAGCAGCTATCATAGAAAATCCTTCAACAAATCTCCTATAATAACCTTCCAGACCCAAAAAACTCCTCACTTCTGTCATTGTCTTGGGTGTATGCCAATTCACCACTGCTTCAATTTTTCTCGGACCAACATACACCCCATTCTTCAAAATTACATGTCCAAGGAATACTACCTCATAAAGCCAAAACTTACACATGCTAAACTTAGCATAAAGTTCCTTCTCCCTCAATGTTTGCAACACTATTCTAGGATGTTCCTCATGTTCTTCTTCACTCTTAGAATAGAATGTCAATGATAAACACTATGACAAACTGATCCAGATACTCCCTAAAGACTCTATTCATAAGATCCATAAAAGCAGCTAGAGCATTAGTTGATCCAAAAGGTATGACTAAAAACTCATAATGTCCATACCGTGTCCTAAAGGCTATCTTGTTTACATCAGACTCCCTGATTATGAGCTGATGATAACCTGACCTGAGATCAATCTTAGAAAATACCTTTACTCCCTGCAGCTGGTCAAACAGATCATCTATTCGGGGTAAAGGGTACTTGTTTTTAATGGTCACCTTGTTGAGTCTCCGATAATTAATACACATCTGCCATATTCCATCCTTCTTTTTAACAAACAAAACTGGCGCTCCCCAAGGTGACGAACTTGGTCTTATGTACCCCTTTTTTAGCAATTCCTCTAACTGTTCCTTAAGTTCCTTCAGCTCAGCTGGAGCCATTCTATAGGGTGGTATAAAAATGCATGCAGTTCTGGGAATTAAGTCGATGGCAAACTCGATTTCCCTCATAGGTGACAAACTAGGTAAGTCCTCTGGGAACATGTCTGAAAATTCCCTCACAACTAGAAAACCCTCTAACTTCCCTTCATTCACATTAGTGTCCACAACATATGCCAAGAAGACTTCACATCCCTCTCTCATCATCCTGTCAGCTAGCAAATTCGAAATGATTTTTGGTGATGGTGTTTTCCTATCTCCTCTGAAAATCACCTTCCCACCAATGCCTAGATCAAATTCTATCTCCTTGAGGCTACAATCTAACTTCACATGATACTTCTCCATGGCATTCATTCCAAGTATAACATCTAAACCTTTTAGGTCTAGAGGTAGTAAGTCCATTACCAGTCTAGCACCATCGATGAAGAGCTCACATTCTCTATACACTTGACTTATTATCACATTCCTTCCTAGAGGAGTATTAACAATCAAGAGACTATCCAAAGGCACTGAATTCTCACCATGTAATAACATGCTTGCAGAAAAAAATGAGTGCGTGGAGCCAGAATCAATCAAAACATATACTTCAGAACTAAATAATTAAGCCATACCAATAATAACTTCAGGTACAGCTACAACTTCCTCTCTAGTCATGGCGAACACCCTTGCCTGAGTCTATCGCCTAGGCCTTCTTAGAGGAATAGCCTTTCTTATAGATCCCAAACTACCCACCTCAGCGACTAGCCTGATTCCCACTGTTTCTACTCTCATTGGGGCTAGCAACTGCGACCCCTCTCTCCTAGTTACTTAGGGACAGTCCTTGATCATGTGTCCCTTCTCTCTACATCGAAAGCATGCTCCAAGTAACTTAAAGCACTCTCCCCTGTGAAGCTTTTCACAATGCTCACATTGGGGGTTCATGTTCCTGCTCCTCTCCACCCTGCTATTGCCCCCTACAGTTAAGACTTACACTAAAGTTGCCCTTGGTTGTTTGTTCCTAGCCGAGGCACTACTCCCCACCTTACTTTGTGTGTGGAAACTCTTTATACCCCTCCCAGGCATTAGAGCGCTCACCCTTTTCTTGGAAAACTACTCTCAATTCTTCCTCTTTCTGCTCACTTTATTCTTTATATTCTCCAATTTTTTGGCCTGGAGTGCAGCATCTACCAGCTGCTGGTAGTCACAAAAATTGTGGATCAAGACTTTCTCTTTGATCCCCAAATGTAGACCTCCCTCAAACTTGTGACACTTGTCCTCCTTATTCGCCACAATGTTGGCCGCATATCGAGAAAGCTGGGTGAACTTCAGTTCATACTCACTCACACTCATGTCCCTCTGTGTGAGATTCAGAAACTCCCTAGCCTTCTCTTGTACATAAACTTTAGAGAGGTACTTCTTCCTGAACACTTCCACAAAGTCTCTCCATGACAACACCAGAGGCATAATCTGACTATAGGGTACTGATTCCCACCAACGAAAAGCACCCTCTGTAGCAAGCTCACCATATAATTTATTTTCTCCTCATTAGAGCATTTCATCTAAAGCAGGACTCTCTCGGTCCTCTCCAACCATGCTTCCGCCTCTTTTGGATTTATAGAACCATTGAAATCTCCCGCTCTATACTTACGAAGCTTGTCATACTGTCCACTCCTATCTACTAGAGCTTGCATCGGCCCTTGTGACCCTTGGCTCATGGCATAAATGAAAGCCTAAACAAATGCCTGAAAGAATTGTGAATCCATGGGGTTTGCTTGAGGCATCGATGGAGGCAGTGCAGGCACTTCTTATTGCATACTAGGTGTGTTGGGACCTGATCCGAAGACCAGCGCCCCAACCCGAAAATGAAAGACGGAACGAATAAAACGATTGATCACAAAGCAAAACAAACCATTAACGAATCGAAAGCGAACTTGGAAGCAAAGCATACAAACAAAGTCAAATCGAATTGGCTCGAAGACAAACTAAACATAACTAGCGAAGAAAACGTTTGCGTTGGAAACCGAGTCGAAGCAAATCAAATACTGAGTTGAACGAAAGCGGATCCGAAAACATATACTTACAAAAAATCATTGCGTTGGAAACCTTAAGACATTCTAAATCCGGTATAAATTTTTCTTTTTCCTTTCTCTCTTTTCTCATTCCTCAATCCAAATACATTCACATACAGTCACACTATCCAATGTCCAAAACACGTTCATTCATATTTTTCCATATACGAATCATGCTTATATCTCAATTGAACATACAAAATCTATATAACATATC
>JANZLD010000001.1:35863722-35874708 GCA_026413575.1 Erythroxylum carthagenense | reverse complement strand
CGTTTCCATTCGCTTTCGTTTCCTTCGTTCTTCGTCTTCCGGTTGGGATCCGGTTCCCGGATCGGGTCCCAACAATCAAAACTCTCAATCGATGCATATTAGAATTGTTACCATATGCTTGCAATAAAATCAAATCTCCACCACTTATTTACAAACTAGAAACACCAATACAAAGGTCTTTGTAAGGTGAAATTGGGCTTAGGTGAGGTATGATTGGTAAAAAGGGTTGAATTGAAGGAAATTTACTATACAATATATTTTAAGACTCATTTACAAGTATATACAAGTTTTTTATTGTAAAACTAATACTACTATATAATTTTTTTTTCTTTTTTCTTTTTTTTGATATAACATTCAGTATGACAATTCAAGAAATATTGGACCTTTCATAAGTTTCAAGTCTCAATAAGTAAATAATGTAAATAACCTTCAAGGTTCAAAACAATAAAAAGATATTCTTCAAATAAAAATAGGATAAAGGTTAATATGTAGGTTTTTAAATGAAAAAGGCTACTGCTCAACTTGGTTATTAGTAAAGGTGAATTTAAGGGTATGGTAATTTTTAATGTCTATAATGAGAGCAAGTTCTAGAATTATCTTACTATACATAATATCACAGATATGAAAGAGTAAAAAGAGCTTAAAATTTTGAAAAATTTCTCTTTAGGCTTAAAAACTCATAAACAAAATATGGGCATATGTGTTTAAACAATATGCAATATCATTCCACTTGAATATTTCAATAATTACAAAAAATATAACTTAGAAAACAAATTTTATTCTAGCTATCATCTTTTTGCATGCCAGTTCAATCAATATTTAACAAGGAAATATAATACTCATGGACAAATTCAACCAATTCAAGATATCAGTTAATAAAATTTATAATCAAGAATATAATAAGCTTAAAGAAGTCGTTAGAATTTATTAAACCCATCCACACACTTAAAGTTGTACATTGTCCCCAATTTACACAATATAAGCATTTATGAAAAAGTGAGAGGGTTTAGTGGTACTATCCTAACTATGATGATTTCTTTGATTTTGATCCATTCGATATGATGTTAACATCTTTGCAAAATATAAAAGAAACGGATAAAAAGAAATAAAAGAAATAATATAACAAAAAATAAAATCACATACTAAGATGAAAGCAAACAAAAGATAATGACAAAATTAAAATAAAATTAAAACTAACTCATGGGTTGTCTCCCATGCATCACTTCTTTAACGTCGTTAGCTCGACGTAACCTACCATTAACCTCATCCTGGGTTAATGATCAGTGGCTTGCTTCTACCTTTTGATCCACAAAGTGGTTTCAAGCTTGTAAACAAACCACATGTTTCAAGATAATAATAAGGACATCATTTATCAAATTAATAATCCAATTTCAAACAATAGTGTCCTTTTTAATGACAACCTAGTAATGAAAGAGGGAATAAGAAACAGTTCTTCTTAAAGGAAATGGGAACCGTCCGTATTTAAGGTCATTATTAACACCTCGTAAGTAGTTTCCTTACTTGGCTCTTCTGTCAGTTCTTTCTCAACCATCTCTTTTCACTCTTCTCTTCTTCCTGGATAGAGGTTTCAATCTTATCTTCTTCAATTATTTCTTGATACTTTTCTACTTTTTCTTCTTGGATGGAGATTTCTTCGGGAAGCTCTTCATGGAATGTTTCTTCATCCATAAAGCCAATGGTTGTCTTTTCTTCACTCTGCTGTGTTAATAAGTCTAAATTAGTATTATGTGTTATGCTCAAGATATCCAGGTGAAGAAACTCTTTCTTCAAATTTGCGCCAGCTGGCCTTAGCTTCTGTAAGGTGTTTTATTAATGTATATCTAAGACTTGTGTATTCTTTTGGAATCTCTTTATAGAATGTCATTCCACTCATGAAGTCAACCCTTGTCTTGTCTTCACTCTCGAATTCGCATCCGTTAGCTTTCAGTTTGCAATGAATTCCATTAATTTATCTTTAAGACTTCCATTAATTTATCTTTAAGACTTGCTTCCTTCTTTTGAAAGCTCGTCATGACTTTTGAGAGTGATCGCCATTCCATGCTCTTCAACCTCTATTTCAATAGGACTAGGTACACTCCCTTGGAACTCGTCAGATAATATCTCCACCAACTAGTCCATTCGATTCACCAAATTTTGCATTTGAGCCTCTATTTTATGATGCTTCATCATTGATTATTGAATGAAATTAGTCATCATATCTTCCAAAGTTGGTTCGTTAATTGGAGGTACTTGGTTTTTCAAGTATTCAGTTAAAGCATAATCATTCCATCCATAAGTATTTAGCTAGAACATAATCGTTCCATCCACTCTGAATTGTAACTATTCTCATACAGTGAACTTTAATGTTGATTGTACATGCTCTGTTGCTCCCTTATATGTTTTGGTGCTTAACATTCATGATTGTAGTGATAACTCCCTCTAATGTTACGACACGGAGCTTTCAAAAACATGTGTGGACACCTTACTTTCCCATACAGTGATTTCATAGTTTATGAAGACATAATCTGGCTCCTATAAAAGTACCAACCGTTCCATCCTTCCATTGTGTGTTGGACTATGATGTTAAATCTCAATTCCTAAAATAAACCACCATACTATGAATGTAGAAAAGTTCAAAAGACAATAAACAAGCCAAAAATATAGCAAGATATAATTAAATAAAATAAATGAAATGAATTAAATACAAAAAATTAAAATAAAACAAAATAAAATGAGAATGAGTAGAGTAATAGCATTTATGCTTTTCTAATTTCAAAGTCCCTAGCAACGGCGCCAAAAACTTTATTGATTTATTTTGTGTTAGTCCATATTGTAATAATTGCAAGTATACGACGTAGTTGTAGCTAGTACTTGCAAATACAGGTCCATCCCATGAAAACGATGAATACTAGTAATTAGCCTTCCCTTATTATATAGCCCAATGATAGATTATAGATTTTTAATTAAAAACTAAAAAAAGTAAGTAAAAGAAAATAAGTAACGAAATTGAAAAAAGAACTCAAGAAGCACTAGGAAATTATTGATATCGAGTAATTGGAATGTAGGTTTCGAATCTCCCTAAACCTTTAATAGGTTGAACTTTTATCATACAATTGTTTTGATCATCTACTAGACCGTGGAGACTCTTATAGTATGCTAGTAGCTAACCTTGAGTCTACTAACAACTAATCCTAAGGTTTCTAGCCGAATTACTGTGGTTAAATTATATAGGATTGCATTACCAATTTATGAATCCTTCCATTAGGTTTGACCCTAATCTGGAAGATTTATGTCATCCTATCTTTAGAGTTACAATCAACTCCTCCAATTACGGTAGATCCTCCAACATAAGATTATTCAATCTTTATGTATGAAATCAGATTATAAATAAAACACGTAATCAAATCCAATATAATAATCACACCAATTTCATTAATAAAAGAATCAAATCATATTAAAGTATAAACATAAGGTTCATCTAACCTAAATACTAACTGGACATTTAGCTACACATTATCGAACATGAAATTAAATGTAAACTGAAAGAAAAACAAATTGAAAACAATGGGTTCATAATTATAAATCTCCCTAATTGTATTCTATCGAATTTTCTTGCGATATAGAGGCTTGATATTATATTTTGTTGGATCTTTTGATGATCTCTTCATGTTTTATGCTTCTTTAATCCAAATTTGCACCTGAAGAATGATTTCCACATTTGGAACTGCCTCTCTAACTATACTCTTTGACTCCTCGGACTACCTACTCTTTCACCTCCCAAAACATCTCTTTATAATGAAATTTAGGCTTTTGGGGAGATGCACAGCCTGATGCACTGTCGTGAACACAGGCTCAGGGAGTGCACACACTATCGTGCAGCCTTTATGCACTTCAAATCTTCAATTTCTGTCATGCTCTTGTCTAAATTCTTCTCATTTAAATATGTGAAGGCAATTATAACCTATAAAAATACTTTGACCAAATTAAGTACTAAATATACAATAAAGGTATAAAATATCAAGCAAAACACATCCAATATGGGTGTAAACATATATTCAATTATCCATCTATCAACTTCTTTTGCTAAAATCTAGGTGAGCCATGATTCCTTAATTGAGTTTCTACATTGTAAGACCAAGAAAATTTTAGGTGCTTACTCCACCTAGGATTTTACCTATTGGAATAAGTATTATTCCCTCCTTGACCGAACTACAGGCCCATATATTTGAGTTGCCCCATATTATTATTTTGCATTAAAAAGCAACAAGTTATTATGAGACTTTCTTACTCACATCTGTACTGAATTGCTTTAAATGAAGTTGAAGAGGTGACTTTCAAGCTATTTAGTTGCTTTTTAAGATTATCAATTTCAACCTATAATGATGTCACTTAATCGACATCAATCACTCCTTTTTGATCTAGAAAGGTTGACTGTTGTCTACTTCGATCTGATATGTAAAGACTACGATTATTTGTCATCTCCTTTTGTAAGTCTTCCACCTCCTAAATTGTTTTTAACATCATTGATCCTCCAGTAGCTACATCTATGTCGTCCCTCATGGGTGGATTAACTTTATTGCAAAAACTTTGCAATAGGAATTCCTCTGACAGGTTGTGATGAGGACATCTCCTTTGTAACTATTTGTACCGCTTCCATACTTCATAGACAGACTCCCCCTCATTTTGTTGAAAATTAGTAATTTCCTTTATGATTCTTGTTGTCATCATCAGAGGGAAATATTTATCTAGAAAAGTGATAGGTGTAAATTATACTATGTTTTGATAGATGTTTAAGTGTGCTTTTGAGTCTTTCTTAGATTATTATCTTGTATATAGGCTTAGAATTATGTTATTATTAGTGTATGTTTATATTCTAAGTGTTTGTGTGGTTTTGAGCATGATTTGGATCTTAATTTTATATTTTTAGAGGTGTTAATATGTGTTTAAGTGTATGGAAACAAGAAATTGAAGAAAAGAGAAGAATTGGAAGTATGGAAGCAAGTCATGATCGTGACTTGTCTTGCCATGATCACAATAAAGAGCGCAATCAGCAATTCCAACAAATTTCAACTTTTCCAACATGCGACTCTTTTTGTAATTTTAACATTTTGGGGCTATCCAAATTATGTGGGTAAACTCTAGAAGCCTCAAGAACTATTTAAGGACATAAAATACTCAAAAAAGAGCTGCCACCATTTTCAAAAGTGAGAGAACAAGAAGAAGGAGCAAGAAGAGTAATCAAGAAATTTCAGATATTAAGTTTGAGTTCAAATTAAGTTCTTTCTTTCTTTTCTTTGTTTATTTCATGAAAATTGATGTGCAATTTGCATTTAAATATGTTATTCATGTTTAGGATGCTCTAATTTTCATATTTGGATTTGTTCTTGAGTTGTTTCTTAACTTAATTGTTGCTGATTTCAATTCAATTTTCTAGTGTTGTGATGTTTGGGTATGCTAATAAATCGAGAGAGTGAGTAAAAAACAATCTAATTAGATTAGGCAATGAGATTTAGTGACCTAATAATTCTCACAAATATCAAATTGGTAATTATACAAAGAGAGATCTTGTGTGAAAACCTGATTATTCGGTAGATCACTTAAGAACTAGTTGAAAACATTAAGTAGATTTTATTAATTGAGAGGTTGTAAAATCTAGAATTTTGTAATCAATTAGGGTTAATAAATTAGGATTAATTGATTATTTCATAAAGAGTAATCAATCATTTGAAAATCTAGAATCGACTTCGAATTGAATCAATAGCAGTTATGGAGCAAAATAACGATAGAATGAATCCTAAGCTTCATCCTTGATGTTCCTCACATATTCATGATAACTCATTTTTTATTTGATTATTTTTCCTCGTAGGATCGATAACTTTAATACTACAAGTTTACAATCTGTATACTTACGGATATTGGGGGTTTTATTAGAAGTAAAACTTGCTAGAAAAATAGCCCACACCAATTACTCCCATGTTGTAACATTGTCTAGGTTGAGTGAATGAAACCACGCCTTAACTCTATCCCTAGTGTAAAGGAAAAGAGCCTCATCCTAGCAGTATCTTCTAACATATCATCATATTGGAAAGTTTCACATATTTATGGGAAATTCACCTAGCAGTATCTTCTAACATATCATCATATTGGAAAGTGTCACATATTTATGGGAAATTCACCATACGAGCATTGGGATCCTCATTGGCCAACCCATAGAATTGCATATTGGTCTGAGGCATATTCAACAATGTTAATTTGATCTCGAATAAATTTGCTTGCCTTTATGGTTGAGTGGTTCCTTGTTGTGCCACATTGAACCCTAACCTCATGAAGTCGATAAGGGTTCTTTGCTTCTCTCTGTGATTTAATTCTTCATCCATCATTCTCTCTGTCTATTGTTGACATTTAGTTTTTTGAATCTCTCTTTCTTGCCTTATGATGTCAAGAGTTGGAGTTCTTCTACCTTGCTTGAACTTTGAGTGCTTCTTATGCTTATACAATTACAATCACACAATAATGTTAAAATTCCTTAAATCAAATGAATTTAAAGCATCTTAATGCTAAAAGTACCTAACAACGATGCCAAAAACTTGTTGAGCAAGTTTTACATAATAATAAAACTCTCAATATCGCAAGTATACATATTGTATCTTATAGTATCAAGCGTATTGTTCACGCGAGGACTATAAAAACCTTAAAAATTTTAAATAAGAAATTTGTCTAAACTACTACGAAATTGATTTGAAATAAAATAAATGGCAGAAATTAAAACAAATATTAAAATGAAACAAATAAGCAAATAAAAAATCGAGCTACCAATAAAATTAAGATTAATCGAAGTTGAATACTTAGGAACTATTCTATCCTTATTTTGTTTCCCTTAGTTTTGTTAATTCAATTTATGTTTTATCTACGATTTTCTAAGTTTTTGATTACTTTTTCTCAAAATCTAATCAAGTAACCCTAATTGAATTCGATATTTATAGATTTGTAGTCTCCTGATTTACAAAACTACTCTTAACTTATTAAAATTATATTTGAAGCAATCTTATAGACAATTGATTTCATAATTAGGATCTCTCTTTAATTATTCATTAATCTAATAATTATGGGTCTATTAAGTTGCCAACTCTCGTTACACACCTTAACACCATATAAATCTAATTACACATTAAGGACTATGAAGAAAATAAAAGGAAAAGAGAATAAAAACTGTTTGAATTCTTGATCTGTAATGCTAGAATTTCCTGAAGCTCTTCTTTGATCTCTGCACTTTAATCTTCTTTGATGTAGTGGTTGTTGCCTATTTTCAGTGTTTTTCATGTTCTTAGATAGTGCTTTAGGGTTCTAGAGTTGTGTCTAAGGTTTTCCCACTTTGTACTGTTCCAAAAATAGTCCCAAACACTCAAAACACGAAAAAATCACTCCTAAAAGAACCTCCTAGCACAATCATGCATGAGCTCACGATCATGCGTCATGTTGTTTATCCCTCTCTATGTCAATCATGCTTCATGTCATAATCGTGACATACTTCATTCATCCTACTTCTTCATTCTTTGATTTCCTAATTTCCAACAATCACAAACATATTAAACACTTCATGAAACTTAAAATTAAAATTAAATTCTTGCTATAAACCACACAAATACTTGGAACATAAACAAACACTAATAATAACATAATTATAAGCCTATACATATGATAATCTTCTAAAAAACACTTAAAATGCATTTAAATACCTAGAAAAACATACTAAAATCTATACCTATTAGGCCTTGTGTTGGACCCCGAATTTTTTAATTAATTTTTATTGATTTATTTGTTTAATTATTTATTTATGATTTGTTTGATTATTTAATTGTTTTATTATTTTTAGAATTGAAATTACTAATGGAGTGAGCATAAATAGGGATTAGAAATTTGAATAGAAAAGATGGAATTAAATTAGTGTTAAATGGTGATTCAGGGACTGCACTGTGACAAAGCCAAATGTTCGGCACGACAAACCTATAAAAGGGGTTTTCACTGCAGTGAACCTCTACGGAAGGGTAATTTTGGGAGAACAAGACTAATGAGGGGTATAATTGGAAATAAAAGAATATAATTGTCTTGAATTGAGAAGAAGAGAAGAGAAGTGTCGTGGAAGTGACAAGAGAGGAAGAAGAAAAACTGAAGAGAGAAGAGAAAAAGAGAAGAAAATCATGGGAAGCTTGAAAGGAAGAAGAAACAAGAAGAAAAGAAGAGGAAATCAACTTGTTAGAGGTAAATCTATCATCTTTCTTCTTGCTTTGTTAAAAAAGGGATTAGAGAAATAAATTTGTGTAGGGTTTGTGTCAAGAAGATGAACCCCTTTGTGATTTTCATGGGTTTTGAGTTAGGGGAAGCATAGAGTAATGTGATATTGTGGTATAGGAAGATTTGAAGGAGAGAACGATGGGTTATATCTGAGATATGGAAGTGAGAATCTCAAAAATTTACAAACGAGTTGCGTTTCTATGAAAGTTCGGCGCAACCAACCCTTAAGTTCACCGAGATCAACTGTTTTTAGTTTGCTGTGGCTAACTCTTGGGTTTGCTACAACCAATCTGTAAGATATCAAAGTTCGCCGCAGCCAACTCTTCTTGGTGGCCGCGGCAAAGTTTTTCCTGCATAGCTTGAGAATGCTTCAGTATTTTAAGCATAACTTTTCCTGTAGATATCTAAATGAAATGATTTTTAATTTGGAGTAAACTAGAGATATATTAATACAATTTTGCTAAAGAAATATAGTTTTAATTCAGTCTCTAAAAATGTCAATTTGGGATGGCACTTGAGCACAAAATATTGCTTCAGTACAAGAACAATCCAAGAATGTTTAAAGCATACCTTTCAAATTGCTAAACTAAATTGAATGATTGTAGTGTCATTAGAAACTTAAGACAATGAAGAACATTTTTCTAGAAGAAAGTGTTATCAAATTTCTTCATTTACCTGATTAGAATGATCATGAAAAATTGACCCAAAAGTCTAGATTTTTGGAAGGGTTATAGTTCAATTTTAACATATTCTGATTATTAATTTCATGAATTTTCATTTGAATTTGGATTTAATGAGAAAATTTGGTTTGTTTTAGGAAACCAAGAAAACCCTATCCAAGAGCAAGAGGAAGGGCACAATTGAATTAAGATTTTCAAGCAAAATTAGGTGGGTAATGTATTTATAGTTATTATGTAATTGGGAAAATTCTTGCCTATGTGTGTGTATGTTTAAATTGCTTGGTTTTTGAATTGTTGTGAAAATTTGATAATTCATGATAAATTGTGATTATGTTATACATTGAAAGAGGTTATAACATTTGGTCTAAACAGAAAGACAAAAAAGCATAAAAGTATGAGCACATGATAAAATGATTTGAGCATGATTATGTGCTTTTGTTTAGGCAAGAGTGGAACCATTTCATTTGTCATGTGCACGTTGACAAGAGCCTTCTCCCAACTGCCTGCTTATGGCATATGAGATCCGAAAAGTGGACTCATTTTGTTCATGGTGTAAACTTTGGTTTCTCCATTTTGTTTCTATGGAACCCTCGAGTCAATTGTTTATGCATTGCATTTTCGATTTGTTATGTATGATGCATAATTGAGTGTGATACTTTGATGGATAACTTATATAATGTGTTCTATGTGATGACAGTTTGTTAATTATGAGTTGTGAGTTGAATTGTGAATCATTGAATTGATAGACATATAAGTAAATATGTTTGATTGTGTAGCTCATTGCTGATGGCTATAAATATATTAGCCACTGAGTTGTGTAGCTCATTGCTGATGGCTATAAATATATTAGCCACTGAGTTGTGTAGCTCAACCCACTATTTTCTCTCCTTAGGTACAGAACAAGATGATGGTTAATCCTTGTAAGGCATTGGAAACTCTAAGATAATTAGAGACTTTTTTACTAAGTTAGTGACTATTTTGGATAGCTTTAGAGGCATATCAACATTGAGCATCCTTATGTATTTTTTTTAAGTTAGTGATGTGTATGATGATATGTAAGTGAAGCTTGTTCAAAAACTTTTGATTTAGCAATGAAATGAAGAATTGAAGTTTCTATTGTGTATGATTATGTTTATCTGGTGGGTGAGTTGGATGGTTTGAATTATATATATGAAGGTATGTGTGTTTAGAATATTGAAATAGGTTGATGAAGAGTTGCTGGGATTGTATGAATGAGTGTATGTGTCTACTATGTGCAAATTTGTGTTTGAATGCTAGAGTTTGGGTTTCAAAACTTGGGAGTTCGTCGCAGTGAAGCTAGAGGTTCGTCGCAGCAAACTTCTCCTGTAAGGCGTTCGCTGCGACGAACATTTTGTTGCCACAGTAAACCCACCACTTTACACATTACCAATCCTTTAAATTTGGATCCTTTCAACATTACCCTCCCGTGATCCTTACCTGATGGCCTCGAGCGGTCACCTCGGAGTAAGGGAACTGGACCCGAGCCTAACATCTTTTAGTATCAGAGCGATAGCTAGACTCTAGAAATGGGGTCCATCATCTTTTGGTATCAAATTTTAGGCTTTTCCTAGGCTTAGAATGCATAATAGTATGAATTGTATGCTATGTGAATTTTTGTTGCATTGTGAATTGATTAATTTCATTAAGTGACATGCATATCATGCATACATGTAGGAAATAAGATTAAAATGTAAGCTAATCATTAGTGTTTCAATTGAAGGAGTAAGAAGTCACCTCTAGAAGGACACGGGGAGTTCTGCAAGGATCGGTTGCACCTGAATCTCTGCCAAGAGAGGAGAGTACAGATGAGTTAGTAGCCCCAGGAAATGCTGAAGCTTCTGTAGAGCTTAGTAGTGGGCCCTTTCGATCATTGACGCATGAGTCGCTGATTTCGTAAGAGTAAGTGCCTCCATTGGTGTTGGATCCCGTTTCCGAGACCCAACCCAACTGCTTAAACTTAAATGATCACTCTTAAACGAATCCGAAACGGAAC
>JANZLD010000001.1:35780220-35790386 GCA_026413575.1 Erythroxylum carthagenense | reverse complement strand
AAATGCAGCTAGCACTTTCATGAGATTGATGAACCATGTTTTGCGTGAATTTATTGGCAAGTTTATGGTTGTATATTTTGATGATATTCTTATTTATAGAAAAAGCCTTAATGAGCTTGTTTTACATCTTAAATTTGTACTAGAGGCACTTAGGTGTGAAAAACTTTATGCTAAACTTAGAAAATGTTCTTTTTGTATGGATAAAGTTTTATTTCTTGGCTTTGTTATTTCTACCCATAGTGTTCATGTTGAACAGGAGAAGGTTAAGGCTATCAAAGATTGGCCTACTTCTAAATATGTTGGTGATGTGTGTAGTTTTCATGGTTTGGTTAGTTTTTATAGGCGATTTGTGAAAGATTTTAGCATCATTGCTGCGCCATTAACTAAAATCATTAAAAAGATGTTGGTTTTAAATGGAGTGAGGCACAAGAACTTACGTTTAATGCTTTGAAAGATAAATTGTGTTCTGCACCTATTTTAAATTTGCCTAACTTCAATGAAGCTTTTGAGATTGAATATGATGCCTCCGGGATAGGTATTGGTGTTGTTTTGATGCAGGGTAGGCGTCTTATTGCACACTTTAATGAGAAGCTTTATAAGCAACAACTGAATTATTCCACTTATTCAAGGAACTATATGCCTTGGTGAGAGCATTGGAAACTTGGCAACACTATCTATAGCCAAAGGAGTTTGTGGTTCATTCTGACCATGAATCACTCAAGCATTTGAAGGGCCAAGGTAAGTTGAACAAGATACATGCAAAATGGCTATAGTTTATTGAAACTTTTCCATATGTGATCAAGTATAAGCAAGGTAAGGAAAATTTAGTGGCTGATGTACTATCAAGAAGGTACGCTCTAATCAATAATTTGAGTTCTAAAATGCTTGGATTTAAAGTTTATTAGAGATTTGTATGCTTCGGATTCTGATTTTGGGAATGTTTATGGTGCATGTGAGCATGCTGCATTTCAAAAGCTTTATAGACATAATAGGTACTTATTTAAGAAGAATAAGCTTTGTGTGCCTATTTGCTCTATGCGTGAAATACTTGTGCGTGAATCACATTGTTGAGGTTTGATGGGTCACTTTTGGGTGTAAAAGACATATGAAATACTTTATGAACATTTTTATTGGCCTAACATGAGAAAAGATGTTGAAAAACTCTGTTCTAGGTGTGTTGCAAGTAGACAAGCGAAATCAAAGACCCATCCATATGGTTTGTATACTCCTTTGCCTGTGCCTAAGTATCCTTGGACTGACATATCTATGGACTTTGTATTGGGTCTGCCTAGAACAAAAAAAAGAAGCATATCTGTAGTTGATAGGTTTAGTAAAATGGCACACTTTATTGCATGTCATAAAAATAATGATGCCACTTATATTGCTGATTTGTTCTTTAGGGATGTTGTGTGTTTGCATGGTGTTCCTAAAACCATTATTTTAGACCGTAATGTAAAGTTCTTGACTCACTTTTGGCGTGTTCTTTAGGAGAAGTTAAGAACTAAGCTTTTGTTTTCTACTACTTGTCATCCTCAAACAGATGGCTAAACTGAAGTGATCAATAGAACTTTAGGATCTCTTTTGCATGCTGTTATAAGAAAAAATCTTAAAACATGGGAATAATGTTTGCCATCAGTTGAATTTGCATATAATAGAAGCATTCATTCTATTACTAGGTATTCACCATTTGAGATAGTTTATGGATTTAACTCTTTGACACCTTTAGATTTGTGTCCTTTGCCATTATATGAGTTATATAGCAAGGATGGACAACACAAGGCCGAATTAATAAAGAGCATTCATGAGATAGTGAGGCAGCAAATAGAGAAGCAGAATGAAGAAAAAGCACACAGGGCTAATCAAGGGCGCAAGTTGTTGAGATTTGAGCCTAGAGATTAGCTTTGAGTGCATTTCTGGAAGGAGAGGTTTCCTAAGCAAAGGAAATCCAAGTTAGATCCTAGAGGCAATGGGCCATTCCAAGTGCTTGAGAGAATTAATGATAATACCTACAGGATTGATTTGTCCAGTGAGTATCAAGTGTCTGCTATTTTTAATGTTGCTAATCTCTCTCCCTTTAATAAAGTAGGGTCTGATTCAAGGACAAATCCTTTTGAGGAGGGAGCGGATAATATAACCAGCCTTCACAATGGAGTTTCACACCTTACACATCAACCTGACAAGGTACACATGCCAAGTGATCCAATTACAACATAATAAGCTTCAAGGCTTAAACAAGCAATGCAAGCTTTTGTTCAAGCCCAAATCATAAGTCAAGTACATGAGGAGGCTGAAACATCCATAGAAGAACACCAAGGCACTCCCAAGCTTGTAACTTTGTTAGAGTAGGCGTTGGAAGAGGCTAGTACTTAGCTATTTTGGGAAACAAACTCAAGTCTTGTTTGGGTTGCATTTTGACTTATTATTTATTATCTCTTATTTTAGGCCCAAGGACTAGTTTATGGGTTGTTCTTTTAGTTAGTAACATGTGCTTTGTTTGTTTGAACTATTTTGAGACTTATTTGTTTTAATGTGTTTAGCCCATTCCTAAAAAGACTTGGATAAGATTACATTCAATAGGCTAGATACTCCTAGATTTGTTCGGATTATCCTAGTTTTTATTAAATAAGCTTGCAAACCCATTTTTATTAGGGTTAGGACTTGATCAAGGGTATTTATACCTTATTATATCCTTGTAACCTAGTTTAGATGATTAATAAAATTTCATGATTGAATTTTTCAAGTGAGATAACAATACCTTCATGGTTACTTCAAGAAATTGATTTACATCAATAAGTAAGTACTTTCAACGTAAATTGATTTCTAATTTTTTAGGGATTGGGTCTCAAAACTTATGATTTGGAGTTTAAGCTAACGGGGGTGTTTTTCCTTTAGGTTTCCATATGTGTCTCCTTTGCTCTACTTCGATGGATCTAGCTTTTAAAATTTTCAAGGATTGTTGTATGGTTGAGAAATCTTTCTCAGCTTGAAAGCTCTCATTTGCTAAGTTCACATTTAGCTAAGGCCTGTGTGCAAAGCTCCTGTCCTACTTGACCTTAGGGTGGTGGGCGTGGCCCGGACGGAAAGAGGGGTGTTTCAAAAACCTTGTTTCCTTGGGGTTTCCATGTATCTCCTTTGCTCTACTCCGATGGATCTAGCTTTTAAAATTTTCAAGGATTGTTGTATGGTTGAGAAACCTTTCTCAGCTTGAAAGCTCTCATTTGCTAAGTTCACATTTAGCTAAGGCCTGTGCGCAAGGCTCCTGTCACACCTGCTCTTGGGAGTAGCTAGAGCTGCCCTCGATTGCAGCTTCCATGAGGAGGTACCCCGAAGTAGGCAAAAACCAGCAAAAGCTATCGGGAAGTTTTATTAAAAACAGCAAATTAGGGAGATTATTTAAGGGAAAAAGAATCTTTATGGTAAAGAAAAGTCGGAGAATTCTAAATGGTAGAGAGAAGTCTAGTTACTTGAATAGAAATAGTTCAGTTGAGACCGAAATGTTACTGGCAATAGAAATGGTCTAATGGTGCCAATCAGGAGAAAAGATCAAAAACAAAAAGTTACTTAGTGGTGACAGAAATGTCCTAACGATGCCAATCAGAAGGGATCGAAAACAGAGGATTACTTACTGGCAATAGAAATCGCATAGTGACGTCAATCACGAGACAAGTGTCGAGAACAAAAGGCTACTTAATGTAATAGCAATGGCTTAATGGTGCCAATAAGGAGTAGGGATCGAAAACATAAGTTTCACTCACTGTTAATGGCCTAGTGGTGCCAATCAGGAGAAGGCATCGAGAACAAAAGGTTATTTACTGGCAACAGAAATACCCTAGTGGTGCCAATCAGCAAGAGCAGCGAACAACTACAGAGAGGGGTGTAATCAAACATTTTTCATTTCCGTTTCCAACTTGACAGGTCATCTCATTTGGTACGAGCAGGAAAACTGGAATTGTCCAATTATTTCATTAAAATTCATCCGAAACAATTGTAATGATTTTACATTAAGTTAGTTAAGATCTAAAGCCTCCTGCATGTAACAAGTTTTTCTTCCTATGCTAACTCTATGAAAATTGATAGCTGTAGCACCAGAAATATCTTCATTACCTCCAACCTCTTCAAGGCCTCTCTTTTATGTCACTTAATCTGCAATAAACGTACAACACCATTGATATTTTTCATATTGAGTTGTCAACATGGAAAAGAAAATCTGTTATGAACCAAGAAAATAACCAAATGTGACAGATGACGTCAAATGAAAAGAGGATGTATCTGAACAAATAAAAGAAATGAATAGTTGACTAGAAAGATCCCTTTCAATAAGGTGAAAAAAAGACAAATTAAACATCATAAACAAATATTGTGCACAGAAGCTTTCATCAAGTGCTGCTGCCAATCAAACATTACGTCGGTGAACTTTATAGCTTACATACCTTTGATGTCTAGTATTTCTATACAACAGCATAATAGCCAACAAAACTGGTACTACTGCCGAGCAAAGGTGCTCAAGTGAGTGCCCGCTGATGAAGTATCGGTTGGCATTATATATTTTCCTGTCAAAAGCAGCTTCAAACTTGGATAAAATACAAACCCCTGTATAAAAATGAAAAACAAAAAGAAAATTATGGAAAAAGGAACAAATGATTCATGGACTTACTGAAAAAAAGAATTTAACAGGAAAAGAAAAAGGCAACATAATTGATTGTTCAAGTTATCAAGCAACCGAGCAGTTAAAGACTAAAACAACAACAACAAAAACAATATAAGCAGGGAGTAAAAGACAGAAAATTTGGTAAAATGAGAGAGTGGAAGGAGGAGAAAATTCTTTCTAGCACCACTTTTAAATCAGAAGTATCCACATAAAAGGCTTGAATGTCTAGCACCACTTTTAAATCAGAAGTATCCACGTAAAAGGCTTGAACGCCATCAGTTCACAAGTTATCCAAGAAACGATCAGAAACTAAATGAAACACTACCAAAACAAATTTCCTCCATTCGAGAAACTTTCTGCAAGAATCAACACCAACTTCTGACCTCAAAATTCCCAATGACTTTTACCTGATAACTGCAATATAGATATCAATCACATTTGTGATGAAGATCTAATAGTGTCCCTTTTTGCTCCACCAATCTAAAAGCTTAACATCATAGCTCACTGATAACTACATTTCTTAGCATAAAACTAGCCAGTATAATATTCACATACATAACCACCTGCTAGTAGAAAGAACATTCTTATTGCCACAAGTAAAGTTGACATGCAAAATTTCAAATCGTTCTCTACTTTTCAATTCAAGTTGTCTCACCAATTATCTAAATTTCTGACTTACGTGAAGAAATTTACAACTTATCAACAAAGCATCCTTTATGATCTACATAAGCATGAAAACTAAACTCAAATATAATATCAACATGAATAACTTCCATTGAAAAACTCCCAAGCAACCCCTTTGTGAACTATGTTGAAGGAAGAAATTGAAGAGTGAAGTTGTACCTTTCTGGCTTTTTATTTCCATATTGTCATAACCAGCAGGTAAAACAGACTGGTACTAAAATTCCTATTTCACTTCATAATCCAAGATAAGTATATGCCACATACAATAGCCTTGCATACTTCCTGAGTCTGACCTTTAAACAATCAATCCCACCACCATTCCTTGGTTAAATTAACAAGTTCAACTATTTTCATCTAAGTTGACAGTTTATGCACTTCCTTCACCATAATCTTGTTGATATGGACACCCAACCCCAGCAACATTGACCAAATTATACTAGCTCCCAGTCTGTCATGTAGAATATAAACATCAAGCAACAAAAGCATTTTATACATCCAAAATTTCTAGTAGGAGCTCAATCAGTGATTGTCCATAGTGGTGCAGTACTTCTCATCACCACTTTTTCACTTGGGTTAAAGATATCTTCCCCTTCAGGCAAGTAGAATTGAAAAAGATGGAGTAAAATATAAGAGTAACAAGAAAGAAGTGCTAATAGAAAAGTTAATGTTTTATATGAATTATCAGAACTGCAATTTGCCAAATTAAAGTAATTTAATCAACTAAAATGTAAGGGTCCAACTCATATTCTTGTTGCGGAGTGGAAAGTGGGTAGGCTTCAACTAACATGGCAATTTTCAAATCCACACATGAGTAGCCATACAAAAAATATGGAGGTATCATCAAATAGTTGCTACAAAAATTAGCACTTTGAGAAAGAAAAGGCATCAAATACCTGCCGCCCAAAGCCAATACTTTGAGTGCGTATACTTGGCTGGGTACAAAAATGCCAGGCCTGGTATGACTATGCATGGAATTAGCTGGAACAACATGCACAATCGAAGATCATTAAACGTTCTGCAACAACTACCAACCCATACTCAGCAAGAAAAGTTATGAAATTTTGACAAAATAAGATTTTCAAGTAAATGATTATCTTGTATACGAAATAAAAGCCAACCTTGCATAAACCATGCTAAGTAGAACAACTAATAGCAGCCCAAACAAACAACTCAATCCAATCCTTTGCCCCAGTCTCTCCACCATAAAACATGAGAGAAGAGAAGAATAGGCTATCATCATCTACATTCAGCAATTAACGTTAAAAAACAATCAAAACGACACACTTAAGTTAGAGGTAATGATAATCAAAGGAGGAACTTCGAATCCAGTTAACTCAAGCTCCAGGTATACAAGTATATCAATTATGCAATTTGCAGTACCGGGACAGTTACATGAGTTTAAATGCCAGTAAAATGTCATCCTAAATGCCAAACTTGCGCATATATCCTATAATTTCTTTAATTTTTCCTTCTGTGTTCTTTCTTTTTCATTTTTTTCCTCAAGAAACCAAACAGAGCTAAAGTAAACTTGGAAAAGCGTATTAATGAGATGGGAACACTAACCGGCAAAGCGTCCCACATAATTCTAGCATCGTCAGGCTTAAGATGATAATAAGCAGAGCCAAAAGACATACCCACGATTCCTGCAAAGAATAGAGTCCACCCCCATACCTCTCCGCGTAAACTGAAATAATAACAAAAGCAATGATGTAGAGAACAAATTGAGAGTAAAAAAAGAAAAAAGAAAAACAGAAGCAAGCAAGAGGAATCCGAACCTTATATTGAAAAGGCAACCTTGAAGGGAAAGAATAAAACCAACGACACCCACAATGAGGAAAGGGAAATTGGTGATAACATTCAAAGTGTTAGGTACTCCTGTAACAGTGACAGTAATCATAAAGAAAAAGAAACAGAAGTTGAAATGATAATTGATCGAAGAGAAGGAGAAAGAATAGGACCGAGGAAATTGCGCATGTCGGCGAAGAGGTGATGTTTGTGGGAGAGAGGAAGTCTGGGAGTGGCCAACATGAGAAACACCCAACAAAGAATGGCACCTCCCCATATCCGACTTCTTTTTACTCTCACTGTCTCTGTATTTACCATCCAAACCATCTCTACTCTGTCTCGCCTCTCCAACGTCTGATTCTTCTGCTACTTATTACAACTATATGTGTTACTCTTCGACACATTATAACAAAATTCTTGACAATGATTTTTCTGTTTCTTGTTGTCTGCTAGATTCCGTCATTTTCTTAAGATCGCGTGACCCGTCGTTCAAACCTAGGATCATACAGTTTTGTTTAACCACCCACTTGTCGTTTTCGCTCTTGCCCTGTCGTCGTAGCGTCGACTTGAAGTAGTACTGCTAGAATTTGTTTTATTGGTTTTTCAGTTAAAATTGGATCAAATATTAATTTCTGAAGTCCAAGTGAAGTGATCCATCAACTTTTTTAAACGGACTTCTTCGTAAAGTTAAACGGACTTCTTCAAACGACAGTAGAAACTTAAGATACGATTGATCCGTTATTGCGAAACTTCCAAAATTTTTAAACAAAACAATAATTACGATCTAAAATTTAGGAAACTAAAAAAGTTATGTATCAAATTGAACTTTTGAATCTTAATTAAAGTTTTATACATACATTCATTCTTACGGAAGTTGTAGTAAATAAAATCAGAAGTAGTGTTCCCTTCCATAATTTTATATATATCAAATAAGTGAAAATTGAAAATGATGAATACATGACAAAGTCTAGAGTTGACAATTTTCTAAATGGCAAATAATCACATAATATTTCATACCATTTACATCCATTTATCCATTCTTCTCACGAACTAATAGGCTACATTTGATTGTCCATCCTAGAACATAAATAAAATTACGAGGCTTTTAGGCCCAAAAATTTCTTCTTAGACTTGAATCTTCCACTTTGAACTCTTCATCCACATGACCCGGTCCATTCGATAAAAAAAGTGTAATGACATTTTCATAAAACCGAATTTTGTTACTTTGAAAACAAAATTTTCAGCACTTGTTTTTCATCAAAATCGAAACTTTAGCAATATAAAAACAAAAATTTCAGCACTTTTTTGGTAAATCTGACACTCAAAAAACAATCCAGCACTTGTATTTCATCAAACCAAAACTTTGTTAAAACAAAAATTCCAATACCTTGGTTTTCACATAATCGAAAATTTGTTAAAATAAAATTCCAGCACTTTAGTTTTCATAAAAACGAAACTTTGCCAATACACCAAATGATACCTAAACCATTACCTATTCTTCTCTTCGATCCATGGTTGCTCTTATCTTCAATATTATAGAATTTTGTACATTACAAAATCAAAGAAAACAAAAAAAATGAAACTAAGGAAGAAAAGTGACGGTAATACGGTATACAGAAAATAATTTACATAAGAACAAGGTGGTAAAAATATGCAGATTCTTTGCTACAACTTTGACTCCTCGCCTTTGTATCATCTCTGAATCCTTGCTATAGCTTTGGCTCTTTTGTATCATTTCCTTTGTCAATGTATCATCTCCTTGTTGTTGTATCCTAGACCTATCTGATCTACCACTTGTTCTTCTTAGATAACTTTATTAACAAGATCATTTAGTAGGAAAGGATAAGAAATATTTTGAGGAGATTTTTCTTAGAAGAAAGAAACAAAAAATGAGACTCTTCTCATTCAAGTTTTGGCTATGCATGCATGAGAGGAGAGAGTGGGCCAAAAATGCAAAAACATTTCTTACTCTCCTTGTCAATTTCAGTTATCATGAAAAAAAAAAGTGATGTGCATTCAATGCATTACTTCATTCTTTAATCAATCATAAAGAAGTCGATAAATGAGACTCTTCTCATTCAAGTTTTGGCTATGCATGCATGAGAGGAGAGAGTGAGACAAAAATGCAAGAACACTTCTTACTCTCCTTGTCAATTTCAGTTATCATGAAAAAAAAAGTGATGTGCATTCAATGCATTACTTCATTCTTTAATCAATCGTAAAGAAGTCGATAAATGAGACGCTTCTCATTTGTTTAAGATGGTTATATGAAAAGACCAATAGCCTAAATGAGACCTTCTCATTTTTAATTATGGATGAAAGAAGGAAGAGTGAGTACATCAAATGCATCTCTTCATTTCTTTAATCAAATGAATGCTAGAAGGTTATATTACATATCATCATTAAAAGACAACCATCAAACCATTTAATGATAAGATCATTACTCCATTTCATGATAATAAAGTATGATAAAAATCATCTTTAATTTAACAATTCAGTGCTAAATGGGCAGCTGCACATTTAGGTATAAAAAATCGAAATATGCCTTCTTTCTTTCTTTAATAACTTTATTTCAATTTAATTAATTTAATTAATCAAATCAAATCTAAGTTAAGCCCAACATTAAATGTTCATTTGAGCTTCTAATTAAAGTAAGCCCAACATTCAATCATGGGCTTTAAAACCTCTATTTATATTTCTTACTTTGCTTAATAACCTTCTTAGAAACCAAATGGAGAATCTAATTGGACTTATATTGTTAGACCCCGAAATTTTTTTATGATGTCATTAAGCATGAATTATGATAATATGTGTTTATGGCTTAATTTGATTAAATTTGGTGTATTAGTGGCTAATTGGAGTATAATTGAGATTATTTAAAGGTTAATTTGAAATTAGAGGTTTAAATTGAGTAAGGGCATTTTAGGAAGTTTACTTGAGTTGGTGTGGGTTAAGGCTTCTTAGGAGGGGTAGTTAAGTCATTTCCTACCCATTAGAAGAAATAGAATAGAAAAGAAAGAGAAAGAAAAGGAAAGAAGAAGAAGAAAGG
>JANZLD010000001.1:35704434-35733973 GCA_026413575.1 Erythroxylum carthagenense | reverse complement strand
CCTGAAATAATTTCTTAACTAATTCTATACATTTTATTATTATCAAAACATAAGTGGGATTTAATTTGTCAACCACCATTGGTCCAACAGAAACAATCTAAAAAAAGTACAATTTGTTTAGTTGTCTTCTATATAATCATTTTTTAATAAGTTAACCACGGTCAATGCAATTAGGATTTTATTTAACACAAATAAAAATCAATATATAACTCATATTCGGCATTTTGTATATTCAGCACACTGAGTGGCAGTGTAGGAGTTAAGGCCTCATAAATTAATGAAACCAAAGACTACAAGCACAACGCAAGATTTATATAAACTTCTTCCTTACTACCGAGGCAAATTCCTTTTATTTTTCACATTTTGGGGTATACGGTTCTATAAAGAGAGTTCAACTTAAATACAAACAAAACTAAAAGTAATTGACTCACTTATAACTAATATTTATAGAAATTCTCATCAATATAAAATGTGTCTAGCTATATATCATAATATACCTTCCTCTCACGTGGAAATGTGTAGAGAATTGATGTGTATAAAATATGCTCATATTTTATTTAATTTTGAAATTTGATTATCTTATTTTTACTTAACTTTTGAATATTTTATAATTATACAAATTGGACCTTAAGATGATATTTTTCAAAATTTTATTTTGAGAAAAGAGAATGCATTGAAAATAAAGCTTTACACTAATTACATAACTAGACAAACGAGTTCAATATCTGCTTGAAAAGTATATGCAACACAACAACTATCTAAGAATGGCACCTCGTACTAACTAATGTAGATTTTCCAAATTAGAAAGGGACATAATAACATTGAAGAATGTTAGTCAAAAGAGATTTTTCCCCTAAAATTATGACTCATCAACTCTCCATTTAAAGACAATGTTAAGACCTAATTTAGGTTGAATGTCTTGAGTAACGATCATTTGTCTGATCTATTGAAGGCTGACTATTGGAGGGTGTTGTGAGTGAACCCTTGAATTGATAAATAACTAATTTGAAATGATCTCAAATAGATAACTAATTTGAAATAATCTCAAATTCCTTTCCCTTCCTAAAGTATGTTTCACAATTGATCATAATCTTGAAGAAACTTAGTTTAAGTTAAAATGTAAATCTTACATTTTCAGCCTAAGAGACAAAGTGAGTCCAATCACTTCAATGGTTAGTGAGCTTGTATCTTTCTAAAGCCTGACCCCAAAACATAGAGGATTATAGACAAATCAAGAGGAGGCTACTTTGATTCTCTAGAGCCTAGTTACAAATTTTATAGATGGTGTTTGGTAGAGGGATACCTTTCACTTTATCCATCTTCTTTAAGTTTTGTTTTATTACTAATCATAGAATAAAAGAGGCTTAAAGCATCTTTTAGAGATTCAAACTATTTACCACCATGAGACTTTACTGATTAGAACTCTTAAAAAATTTAAGTTTGATTTATTAGTGAAGTATTTAGATCCATGGTTACATCAGATTGGAATATGCTCTGTCTATAAGTTAGGCATGTAGTTTAGGATATGGTTCATAATAGTTGAAATCCTCTAAACCTGTTATCAAGGCCTAGTCTAGTGTTTAAGGCCTCCAATTCATTCTAATTGACAAACCTAAGCATAGTTTTCTTGGCATTCCCCAACTATGAATTTGGTCCCTTATTATACTAGGTTCCTAGCTTTAGAATATAATTTAAATTCTAAAAGTAGTATTTTAAATATAGGTGTGTATATTCCAGAAGCCTGGGTCCTTGATAATATAGGTATATCTCCACTTCACCCAAATCAATTCAATATTAATGAATAACTTCTATATCCTTTTGAGTAATAACACTTTATTAGTCATTTTAATTGAGTTGATGTCAAGACCTCTTTTATACTTAGGTCAATAAAATTTTATAGCACTTATGTATAGATGGTGAATAGGTAGGGAGAAAGGGGATTCCCTTATCCCATTCCCCTTTTTACCCTAAAATAATGAGTCCATAAAAAGTGTAGTTAGGCACTGTTTGATCCACGAAATGAAAGAGACTAGAAAGTCAATAACTTCATGAGATAAGAGAATGAAGTCCTAACTTACCATGTCAAATCCCTTGTTAATGTCTATCATAATGACACAGTTGCTTCCTAAGCCCTTCAAGTGATAGTTTCTGAGCAACTCCTAAGCAAGCAAGATATTATCGTCTATGCTCCTTCCTTTGGTGAATCTATCCTATACATGATTCATAAAAGATGGTAAAACCTATTTATTCCTTAAGAGTACATTTTGGATATAATCTTATAAAAGGTGGAGCAACAACAGATAGGCATAAACCCTTTAAGAGATTTAAGACTTTTAGTTTTGGGAGTAAAGCAAAGATGATTGCTATTCCATGTACACAACATTTTAGAGCTAGAGAAAAAAAATTACAATATAGCTTCTAGAATAAAAGTCTTAATGGAACTCCAACACCTTTAAAAGAAATAAGCATTAAATCCATTAGGCCCTATAGCTTTATTGAGATTATGCTTAAAGTCCACCCTCTTAACAGCATGAATAGTAAAGGGTTTGGATAGGAGCTCATTCAACTACAAAGATAGATGATTAGGAAATAAACCATTATTTGAATTAGTTGAAGGCTTAATACCTAAATGAGTTCCTAGGATATCCATAAAGTAGCTCCTAGCATATGATAAGAGCTCCTTTTGAATAGAGATTAAAGTCGTTAATTTAGTCCACATTTTAGTTATCATATTCCTCATTATTAGTACTAAGGATTGATGAAAGAATTTTGAATTGTAATCTCCTTCCCTAATCCAATGCACTCTAGATTTTTGAGTAATTTGAGAAGAGTAAGCATCTAGTGCTTTATTGTACATCGAAATTATTGTCCTCTTTAAATGATGATAAAAATCATTGGTTACCATTGATCATTTCTTGTTGATGTACCATATCTTGTAGAACTTTTTAATACTCAATTTAGTTTCCAAAATGCTAAATATAATTGACTTTATTGAGCTTATATAGTCCAACACCATTTTCTACTTTTTGGTGTCATTTTTACTCCTAACATTCCATATACATATGGACAATATTGAGTGGATTACTTTGAGATCCTATTCCTAATCTTTGAAAAATATTTTCTTCTCTCCATAAATGAAAAATATTGTTAACCTCAATTTAAGCTAGCACACTACTACTATAGTTAACATCTCCAATGTTGCACTTATTCTTATTATCCTAGAGAGGGTATAGGAAAGGATTTGAACTTAAGGGAATAAATTATTCTTTGTGTAATGAACACTCCATTAGAGGGGTGTAAGTGATAGTTGTGCATTAGTATGTGTTTTTCTAAGTATTGGGCATTTATTTTTTGCATGATAGGTTAGTATTATTGTGTTTTAGGACTTGTTTTGTATGTTTTTGTTTAGTTTGATCTTCATGGTTGTTCTTTTGTGTTTGATATTGGTTTAGGGTAGGAATTCATCATTTTGGTGTAGGAATGGAGGGTGGACATCTTTGTGATTGAGCTAGAGATTAAGAAAAGAGAAGAGAAGTGGAGCTGCTAAAAAACTAGAACCCACCACCATGAAAAAGGGCATGTTTTCCACGATCATGGGAAATCTATGGAGAAAGTTTCTGTTAAGATAACCCACGATCGTTGGGACTAGAAGTCGAAGAGACACGAGGGTTTTTTTGTATTTTTTAAGGTTTTCATGTCTTTGTAAGGAGGAGAATCCCGATAGCCATCATAGGGTTGTGAAACTTACTTCCTGGTGCCAAAAGATAGATTGAGAGCCTAGGGATAGGTAGAGATTCAAGGTTTCATTCCCGATTGGGATAAGAGCACCCGATCATCCAGATTTTATAGAATCGAGAAAAGAAGAGTAGAAGCTTCCCCGTCCAGTTTTATTTCAATTTCTTTCTCTTCTAGCAAGTTTATTATGGATTATTTGATTGTTAGGGATGTTATGGATATTATGATTGGCTAAAATAATTTTTAAGGTTTATAGTTTGAACTATTTGTGAACCTTTGGCTATCGATTTAATGATATACTTGTTTATGTTATTTATTGTGTTTAAACCTTGTAGTAAGTTAAGAGAGTGAGCTTGGTAATCTGTGTTAATTGTACAACGAGAGTTGACGATTAATAGACATATTAATAACAAGTTATTGATGTATTAGGAAGATATTTTAATAGATTAATACACTGCCTATAGGATAGCTTCATATCTAGTTAAATGCTTAAGAAAGGCTTTGAACATCGAGATATCCTAAAGTTAATTCTAATTCATTTAACTAGTGACATTTAGTTACACCTTAAGAGAGGGTAGCTAGAATTTTAGGAAATCGTAGGTCAAGCATAAATTGAATCAGTTAATCATACGAGAGCTAATAGGGATAATGACAATTCATAATATTTAATCTTTATTTTCTCCTATTCTTAGTTTACAAATTTGGTTTAGGTTGCAATGTTCCCTTTTACTTTTAGTTTGTCTTTATTTTACTTATCTTTTTAAATTTGATTGAAACGATTTCTTAAATAAGAACAACTTAAATTAAGTGGTGCCTAAGCACAATCCTCATAGGATTGATATTCATTTTCAACTACAAGTAGAACCTGTATACTTGCAATTTTGAGTATAAAACTAGTAGTGTGTTTTTCATTCAACAAGTTTTTAGCACCGTTATCAAGGATTGATTGTTTAGCATCTTGTTTATTTTTAGGTACTTTGATTTAAGATTTTTGATACTTTTCCTTTTGTCTTTACAGATGCATGAACACAAGGAACACGTGAAGGACTACTAAATTTCATGACGAAAAGTTATTAGATATCACAAGGCATGAACAAGAGTTGAGAAGAGCAAAGCGTTAAGACATTATACAAAGAAATATGGTAGAAGAAGGAGAACAAGTAAGGGCTGAAAGGACAACGATGAATTTTATGAGGCCAAGTTTCATTCCTTAAGGAGTTGTGAGGCCAGTGATTCAAACTAACAATTTTGAGATCAAGCTGACACTCCTCAATATTCTTTAGAGTAGTGTGCAGTTTTATGGGTTATTCAATGAAGATCCCATCACCCATCTTGCCAATTTTTAGAAAAATGCGACACTTTCCAGTTTAATGGGATGTTAGACGATGCCATGAGATTGTGACTATTTTCTTTCACTTTGAGAGATCGGGTGAAGGCATGGTACAATTCACTCATCTTAGGGCAGATTAATACTTGGGAACAGCTAGCCCAGGCATTTCTCACTAAATACTTCCCATTGACTAAGACAACAAGGATCATTAAGGAAATCACGAATTTTCAACAATGTGATAGGGAGTCTTTATATGAAGCTTGTGAGAGGTTTAAAGAACTTTAGAGAAGTTGTGCTCACGATTGCATTCCGAGGGAATTCCACATGCAAACTTCTACAATGGTGTAAATCAAAGCACAAGAGGGACTATAGATGTAGTTGTGGGAGGATCTTTCATGAGGAAAACTATCGATGTAGCTCATGATCTTTTGGAAGAATTGGCGAGCAGCAATTGTTTGTTGTCAAGTGAGAGGAGAAGGTAAGGGTAAAAGGAGTAAAAAGGTATGATCCCAATTGAGTCTATCACCACTTTGTAGGCACAAATCACAGCCCTTATCAAGTAGTTGAGCAAGATGCAAGGAGCATCTTCATTTATAGTGTGAGTTATGCAATCACAGTGTGAGTTATGCAGACAGGATAACCATTGCATAGTAGAATGCTTTTTTGTTGGGAGCTAGTAGCACTAAACATAACAATCTGTACTCGACTACTTATAATCCAGGGTGGAAAAACCACCTACATTTTTCTTGGAGTACAAACAATATAGGTGGTCAATGAAGACCACAAGGACCTCTGGGATTTCAGCAAGACTGACTTAGATCTTTGGAGAACAAAATGACAAGTTTATGGATGTTTTAGGGTCCAAACTGGCAAATCAAGAAGAGAAACAAAAGAGGATGTTTTCGAGCTAAGAGAAAAGTCAAAAGAGGATGGAGGAAAAGTTTGATCAGATTGTGAAGAACTATGCCTCATCCATCCACAACTTGGAGGTACAGTTAGGTAAACAACTTGCTAATGCTATGTCATCTAGAAATGTAGGTAGCTTACCAAGCAATACTAAGGCCAACCTAAGGGAACAACTGAAGGATATTACACTTTGAAGTGGCAAGCAAATGGAGGAACTAAGCGTGCAAAAGGATTTCTAAGAAAAAGGAAAGTGTAGATTCAAGACGAGAAAGAAGAACAGAGGCCTTATGTACCGCCATCACCCTATAAGCCTAAACTTCCGTATCCATAAAGTGTGAGACAACATTAGGTGAAGACTCAAATTTCCAATTTTTGGAGAAAATGAATAAGCTTTAGATTAATTTGTCATTGTTGGAAGCTTTAGAGTGCATGTCCAAGTATGAAAAGTTTCTGAAGGGCATACTAACACACAAACGTACTTGGGAGGACAATCAGACTGCCACTTTAATGGAGAATTGTAGTTCGATTATTTCAAGCACGATACCTTCAAAACTACAAGATTTAGGGAGTTTTACAATTCCATGTGTTGTTGGTAACTTTGAATTTTCTAAATGCTTATGTTATTTAGGTGCAGGTATTAACTTGATGCCTTTGTCTATTTTCAGGAAATTGGGACTAGGAGAGGTTAAGTCAACATCCATGATGATTCAACTTGTAGATCAATCCATTAACAGACCATAAGAAGTTTTAAAAGATGTGTTGGTAAAAGTAGACAAATTTATTATTCTTATTGATTTTGTAGTATTAGATTTTGAAGCTGATAAAAATTGTCCATTAATTTTAGGCAAGCCTTTTATAAATACTGGTAGGGCATTAGATGATGTGCATGAGGGAAAAATTGTTTTGAGGATCAGTCGGTGATGAGTAGGTTAAGTTTAATATGTCTAAATCTTTAAAGAAACCGATGGATGTCAATGTATGGATGAATATTGATGTTGTGGATGAATGTGTGAAGGAGCTTGAAGAGGAAGTTAATGAAGTTACTGAAGTGTATAGGGATGAGAGTGTTAAAGAAGAGGATTTATGTGAGGAAGTTGAGTTAGAGAAGTTAGAGAGAACAGATGCACCTATACCACCTTCCATTGTTAAATCCCCCACTTTAGAACTTAAACCCTTACCTTCTGATTTGAGATACACCTTTTTAGGTAAAAACCATACCTTACCCATCATTATCTCAAACCAATTAGATTTTGAGCAAGAAGAGAAAATGGTGGAGACCATTAGGAAAAGGATGAGAGCTATGGGATGGCAAATTTATGAAATTAAAGGGATTAGCCCCAATGTAGTGATATATAGGATTAACCTAGAAGAAGGGTGTAAAACAGTGAGAGAGCGACAAAGAAAGTTAAATCCAAATATGCAAGAGGTTGTGAAGAAGGAGTAGTAAAGCTGTTGGATATAAGGATTATTTATTCTATTTTAGATAGTGAGTAGGTAAGTTCGGTATAGTATGTGCTTAAGAAGGGAGGTATGACAGTAATGGAAAATAAAAAAGGTGAAAAGATTTCTACTAGGACCATCATAGGTTGGAGAGTATGTATTGATTACTGGAAGCTCAATTTGGCCACTATGAAAGATCATTTCCATTGAGAGGGTAGTTAGCCATGCATTTTACTATTTTTCTTGATGGATACTTAGGGTAAAATTAGGTAGTTATATACCCATAAGATTAGGAGAAGACTATTTTCACTTATCCTTATGGGACTATTTTCACTTAACCTTATGGGACTTTTGCTAATCGTAGGATGTTGTTTAGTTTATATAATGCACCTGCCATATTCCAAAGGTGCATAATGGCTATATTCGCGTGAGAAATTCATAGAGTTATTTATGGATGATTTCTCTGTCTTAGGAAATTCTTTTGTTCATTATCTATTGAATTTAGATAGAGTGCTTCAAAGATGTGATTGTCTTATCTACTCTTGAATTGGGAGAAGTGCCACTTTATGGTCCAAGAGAAAATTGTATTGGGCTATAAGATCTCGTGTAAGGGGATTAAAGGGCATCCGAGCCTTCCTTGGTTATGTAGGATTCTACAAACGGTTCATAAAGGATTTTTCTCTTATCGCTAGACCCTTAACTCATTTATTAGTTAAAGATGTGCCTTTTGTTTTTGATGATGCTTGTTTGGATTCTTTTAACAGGTTAAAGAAGGCATTTACATCATCATCCGTTTTGAAGTCGCCGGATTGGTCTCTTTTATTTAAGATTATGTGTGATGCAAGCGATCATGCCATTTGTTGTGTCCTTGGTCAGCAGAATGAAAAGAGACTACATGCCATCTACTATACAAACAAGATCTTGAGGGGAGCACAATTGAATGACACAACTATGAAAAAGGAGTTGCTTGTTGTGGTATCTGCACGTAAGAAATTTCATTCTTATCTTTTAGGCTCACATGTTATTTTTTTTTTACAGATCATACAGCATTGTAACATCTTTTTGTCAAAAAGGATGCCAAGGCCAGACTTATTCGGTGGGTACTTCTACTAGAAGAATTTGACATTGAGATTAAAGGCAAAAAGGGAGCATAAAATATTTTAGTTGACTAGCTCTCGAGACTCAAAGGAGGTCACCATAAAGAAGAAGAGGAAATCAAGGAGAGCTTTCCTGATGAGGCTTTAATAATGATAGACAATCCATTTCGTCTTTGGCTTACAGATATTACAAACTATCTCTCAGGTGGTATTCTTCCTTTTGATCTCTCTTATCAACAAAAGAAGCGGTTTGTGTTTCAACATTCTCGGTATATTTGGGATGAACCTGTACTATATAAGATATGTGCTAACAATGTGATTCGTAGGTGTGTCCTTGAAGATGAAATGCTTGAAATCTTGATGCAATTTCATAGTTCATCTTATGCAAGACATTATGGAGCTAACAAGACTGCAATTAAGATCTTAGAGTGTGGAATCTATTGGCTAACTGATTGAGCCCAAGTTTATTATATAAATTGGCAACATTTTCATGACTTTTACTACACTTCTTGACTCATATTTCTAGATTTTATACTTAAATTGAATCTTGATGTCTACCTTTATTTTTATGTAGTTTGAGAGTAAAAAATTGACACAAATCAATATTAATTGCACTAATTAATTTTCTGAGAACAATTGATACTGCAAACTACCATTTTTTCATTGTAGGAGACTCAAGGAGAAGGGACTCAAGAAGAAGATGTAGAGTTAAGGAAGGTTGAAGTGAAGTCAACAAGTGAACAGACGCAATAATAAGTTCGTTGCGGTGAAAGGGATCTGTTGTCGTGGCGAAGTACGAAGAATTCTAGGCAGAACTTTTAGGAAAAGTTCACCGCGGCGAAAATTAATTCTTTTGTTGCAGCGAAAGAATTAGCAATGAAAGCAAAAATTAATTCTTTCGCTGCAGCGAAAGAACCAGCAATGAAACTAAAACCTTTCAGGAAAAGTTTGCAGCAGTAAACCTTGGAATACCTAAACTATTTTCAAAAATTTACCCACTGTGCATCCCGATCCAATCCCATTTTCTTTTAAAACCTACCATATTAGGTTAAGAGAGTTGACACATATAACACATATACAACACCTTGCACTCTCTCAACTTCGGACATTCATCATCACCTCTCCTCTATTTTCATCGTCAACTCCTCCATCAACAGCTGCTACTATGGATGCTTCCGGTGGATTTCCGGTTTTGAGTTCTACTGAAGTAATGCTTGGCTAAGCACCTTTTTCTCTTGAAGATGTAGCAATGGCTGGAGTTCAATGGGCTTCAAAGGTGAGTAGTTTAATCATGTTCATCTATATTGTTATGAACTCCTAGGTTTAGGATTTTTAATTTGTAGTTGAATATTCTTGATTAGAGTTTAATCAAGTGTTGAAAATTTAATATGTTATTGGGATTTGTTGATGTAGAACTTGGAACTTGAATATATGAAGTCTCATATATGTCTATTTGTGATTTGGTTAATCCTCTTTTATCTGCCTAGTTATGTTTGATATTGAGATGATACTAGATCCCAAAATGACTTATTGCATTGACTTACCCATTGCACACACTAAGATGCATTCAATAAGGTTTTAAGAAATGGAGTTCATTGATTAAAACCTTGGACTTAAAGAGTTCTTTAAGGTTTACCATTTGAAACTTAGTGATTCACTCCCACAAAAATTTGTTTTGACCTATGATAGCCAAAGCTCGTTTTCAATAGGATACTTTCATCAATTGATCCTTGTTTTCATTCTATCGATTTTCTATTCCCGAAATCCAAAAATACTTTTCATTACATTTTCTTTCAATTCATTTATTTTTATCAAATTTTCCAAAGATTTAAACCCCCATTTCCTCACTAATTTAGTTTGCATATCACAACATATAGGCTAGCTTAGTTCCATTGATCAGGTTCCAATTAAGTGAAATGACCCAAGGTTGCATTTTATACTGCAATCCTTGGAATTAAAATTTTGATTTGACCTCCATGGGTAAGAACAAAAGGCTTCGAATCACTAACCTTATTCAAGGATGCTCAAGATTTTGTGCTAAAGTGTGATAAGTGTCAAAGGGTGGGCAACATATCAAAGAAGGATGAGATGTCACTTTAAAACATTACAGAGGCGGAGATATTCGATGTGTGGGGTTTGGACTTCATGGGACCATTTCCATCCTTTTTAGGTAACACTTATATATTAGTTAGAGTTGATTATGTTTCCAGGTAGGTTGAGGCTATAGCTACTCCAACTAATGATGACAAGGTGGTTTAAAAGTTCATCAAGAAGATCTTTACAAGATTTGGAGTGCCTAGAGCGATTATAAGTGATGGAGGGAGCCATTTTTACAAAAAACCATTTGAGGCTCTTCAAAAGTGGGGACTTGGTGCTTTTGTTTAATTCAAGACCTCGGTTATTTCCTGGAAAGCTCAAGTCAAGATGGAATGGACCTTTTAAGGTTATTCAAATATTTCCCCATGGAGCTTTGGAGTTAGAAAATGATAATGGTGGAGTATTCAAGGTCAACGGGCATAGATGCAAGAAAGGGAAATAATCCCTTTCCTTTCCTTTACTCCTTCATGAATGCGTGTGAAATGGTCAAGCTAATGACCTTAACTTATCATGTTTACCTTTCTTTTGCTTGTTTTTGCTTACTTGTGTGTTTGATTTATTTGGTTTTGATTATGTTTGGCTTGAATTTTGTTTGAGTTTTAACTTGTTTTTCTTTCCAAATTTCTTATTGGTTAGTTAGTTTTGATATATTGGTAGGTTGTTTGAATGTTGGGAATGCATGTTAAGCTTAGAAGAATAATAAGAAGTTGGAAAAATTGTATAATCCATGATCGTGGGAACTAGGTTGATTCCCACGAACGTGGAAGGCTTTCCAAAAAGTTTTTAAAGCCTTAACCCACGATCATGGAAATTGATTCATTTTCTACAAGAGTGGGAAGGCTCTCCAGAAAGTTTCTAGAGCTTTAACCCACAATCGTGGAAATTGATCCATTTTTCACGAGCGTGGGATGGCTTTTTAGAAAGTTTTTGGAGCCTTAACCCACGTCGTGGAAATCACAAGGATTCCCCCGATCGTGGGATCCTTCAACATAAACTTTAAAAAAAACCCTCTTTTCTTCTTCTTTCTTCACCTTCTTGCTCTTTCTCTCTCTACAAACTCACTCTCTCACTAAACCTAGCTTTATTTTCTTCATCTTTTCCATCATTAATCACTTCTTTTACACATGTTTCACACTACACCATTAAGAATATAAGGATTTGGTGAGTTTTTATTTCATTCTCTATCTAAAATGTACTCACTCTCTCTTTTGCCTATTTTTCTTCTTCAATGACTCCAAAGAAGCTTGCCGCTTGGAAACCCATCTACCAATTGTGTCAACAAGTCTCTAGTGAAGGTAAAACTAATATAGCGGCAAATATTCGTGTCCCTTTCCCAATTTTTTAAGACAACGAAGGTATGTTATTTTGAGACTTTAAAGATAAGGAATTGTTACCTCCCCAATACTTTGATTCTGAATTGTTAGAAACTCTAGGTTTGAGATGTAATATTGAATGATTAGCTACAAATATTAGTTTGGGTCATTTAATTCATTGTAATGTACTGATATACCCCATGATGACTGTTGAATTTTTTACCACTATGTGTTATAATCCTAAAATGGATATATTCTGGTTTAGAATAGGTGGTCGTGTATATAAGCTTGATTATATAGTCATTCTTGCACTTTTTGACTTGTTGAACACTAAAGTTTTAGATGATCATGATGAATTTTATATAGATGACTATTGGAAAAGCCTTACGGGTGAAAACACGTTAGATTCTAAGAATGCACCTAACACCTTAATTCGTAACACTGAACACTTATTACTTCACAAATTTATGTGCTTAATTTTTTTTTAATAAAACTAAAAGCAATAAGTGTTATGCTAAAGAACTTTTCTTTCATTGGTGCATGTATCGCAAAGTTAAAATAAATATCCCCTATTGAATTTTTAGGTCTATTATGAGTTGCTTTAATAAGAAAAGCTCATATTTTGGTATGACTTACATTGTTACTACTTTGGCTTCATTTTATCATTTTGATGTGGATACCGTGTGTACTGCTAATTATGATGTGTTTGATGTATCGTATTTAAGATGCTCTGAAATTTTGGTTTATTTTATTTTATGTTTATTTTTGGTATTTTGTAATTTTTATTTTTATGTTTATTTTGTAGGAAGTGAATGCCAGAATTTTATGGTTTAAAATGTCTTCAAATTCTATCATCACCCACACCATCACCGATGAAGCACTATAAGTATTCTTGCTCTAACATTTTCTTTATTGTTTTTTATTTTTACTTTTATTGTTTGATTTCCAATTTGAGGACAACGTGTTGTTCATGTGTGGGGATGTATATACAATTGAATATATGTATGTATGAATTTTGCATTTGCATTAATTGTATGTGAATTTTATAATTGTACAAATTTTTTATTAGGTTGGCATTGCATAATGTGTGCATTGTGTGAATGTATCAATGACCAGAATTGACTAGAATTAGTTTAACTTTAAACATGGCTATTTAAATTGTAAAGCCATACTGACTTGTGAATTTTATGTTTTAAGTATCTTTGGATGAATATGCATGCTAATTAGGATATGACACCTATTCTTTGACTTTATGAATTTTGTTTATTATATTTATAATTATATTCAATTCAATTGTTTAGCACTACTAGTACCCTGTCATGAGTATGATTGACTAAAAATCAATAAGGAAGGTTAAAAATTAAAAATATAAATAATAAAAATTAAATAAAATTATTATTCACTGGCCCTTTTTATCAAAAAATTAGGTTAAGAATAGAGCTGGTAGTCAGTTGAGAGCTACGATATAATTGGGTAACCAGGGGCATTCATAACAAAATGTTTGTCTTCGCACCAAAAGCCTAGAATGACACTCCAACCAAGCTAAATGAAAAAAGCGTGATCTAGTTAAGTAATCGGGGGACATTCATAACAAAGTGTTTGCCTTTGTATCAAAAGACTAGGTTAATGTTGAAGAAAACGAAAAATGGGGTTACAATAAATAAACTAGCTCTTTTAAAAATATCAAGCATTTTCATGAAAGGATATTTAGTTATAGTTTTCCTTTTTGATTGATTAATAATAATAAATGTGAGTACCATAGGTGTCAAAATAGGGTGTTAATATTTTTATTAATATGTTTATTCAATTCAAAGTACTTAAATATGAAAGGAAAAAGTTAGTATTTTGGCACATTTTGAGTGATTCGTGTTTTAGGTTAAGTTAATTCCATGAGATTTGATGCCATTGTAACATTATTGTATTGTTTTTCATAATTGCATGTTTATGTAATTATGTGTTTTTTGTTGTTTGTGTTTTTAGTTTTTCTTATGGACAAGCAAATGTTTGAGTTTGGGGATGTTGATAGATATAAATTATACTATGTTTTTATATGTTTTAGATGTTTATTAGATGATTATCATGTGTATAGGCTTAGAATTATGTTATTAACAATTTTTGTATGTATTCTAAGTGTTTGTTTGGTTTAGAGCAAGAATTGGATCTTAATTTTATGTTTGATTTATTTGTGAGTGTTGGAAATCAGATAATTGAAGAAAAATGAAGATTTGAAGCAAATAAGGGATACACAACCGTATATATGGCCATGTAAGTCTCTTAACCCAGGTAGTGAATTATGTAGATTTTAAGTTATACGCAGTCTAGTACATAGCAATGTATTAGATCGTGTATCTCCCAAACAACAATCTAGAGAATTTCAGCTTTTCTAGCACAAGTTGTTTTGGTCTTTTGATGTGTTGGGGCTATTTTTGAGACTAAATTAAGTGGAGAAACCATAGAAAGAACCTTAGAAGCATTAAGAACTATTTAAGGACATTAAACAAACCAAAAAAGGCACACACATCAAATTGAATAAAAGTGGTGAAATCAAGAAGAACATCCTGAAAATTCCAACACTCTAGATTAGGGCATTAAACAATTTTTTCTCTTTTACTTTTAGCTTTTTTAGTTATCCTTGATATGTAATATGATTTTCTTGATTTTTATCATGTTTATGGGTTTCTAGACCCCTATTAGAAATTATTCCAAATTTATTTTGTGAATTTATTTCTTGTTGATTTCAATACATATTTTAGGATTTATGATAATTATGCATGCTTATATTTGACAATAAATCGAGAGAGTGAGTCAAAAGTAATTATATTAGATTATTTAGTGAGAGTTGGTAATTTAATAAGTCTTGCAATTATCACATTAACAATCATTCGAATAGAGATATTTTTTTAGAAATTTAATTTTCAAATAGATAACTTTGGATTTAATTGAAAACATTAGGGAAAGTTTTATAAATCGAGAGGTTACAAATCTGGAAATTTTGAATTCAATTATGGTTAATTGATTAGATGTTAAGAGACTGTAATCAATACCTTAGGAAGTCAAGGATCAAACACATAATTGAGTTAATAAGAGTAAGGGAACAAAATAGGGAAAGAACAGCTCCTAAGTATTCAATCTTGACCATTCTAAATTTTATTAGCAACTAAACTACTTTATTGTTTAATTGATTTGTTTATTTATTTATTATTTATTTTATTTAATGGAATTTCGTATTACCATAGAAAAAGTTAAGTTTAGGTTGTTAGCTATTGCACAATTATTGTAGGAATGATACCTTTCTATACTACGGGATACAATTTGTATACTTATAGGTATTGAGAGTTAATATATATAAAACTTGCTCAAGAAAGGCTACAAATATTTTCATCTGAGGCTCTAATCAATTGTCTATGGACAAAATATTTCTCTCATTAAACTAGAGATGAAAATTTTGTTTTAGTGCAATATTTGTAATACACATCTTCTTCTTCACATTGCCAGAGTTCCTCTTGACATAATTCAATCTAAATTACAAAGTGATCCCACTTCTCTTATTCTACAAAATTAGGAAAGAGTTGCTATGCAAAATTTTTCTAGTGTAGTCTTATATGATTATTCTCTCATAAAACAAAGATCTAGGATAGGTTGGATGAAGAGTGGAGATAAAATACATCTTTTTCAATAGAGTTGGCATAAATTGGGGAAACTCTAACATGATCATTTCATTGCAATTTAACAATTAGGTAATTGATTCCTAAGATTTAATGCTTTATGGTTATTTCAAATATTTTCCAGATATCTTGTCTTCTCCCACATATGCTACCTCTTCTTAACTATTCTTGAGAGAAATCATGCTAGACAAGATTAGTCATATGGATGCTGATTTTCTTAACAAGCTTATTAAAAGTCAAGAGTTTAAGATAGGCACCTTGACCTAATGGATTCAACCCTCATTTCCTAAAAAAATCCCAGCATCTGACAAAGAATATAGTAATTGATATTGCTATAGAATTCTTTAAAAAAGATCAGATGCTATCAAAAATTAATGACACTTTTGTAACTATAATTCTTAAAAATAGAAAACAAAGATATATTTCTTATTGTAACAATATTTATAAGATCATTCCTAAGATCTTGGCTCAAAAGGATTAAAGATGTCTTACATAAACACATTGACTTTTTATAAGGTGCCTACTTATTTGGCACAATTATGGGGATAACCTCATGTTGATGCAAGAACTTTTCATAACTTACACTAAGAAAAGAGGAAGCAAGATTTGTATCATTAAGATTGACCTAAAGAAGGCCTATGACAGCGTAGATTGGGCTTTATCCTGAATATTTTACAAGCTTTAGAATTGCCTGCCACCTTAGTCCAGTGGATATCACAATGCATCATCTCACCTTCCTTTAAGATATTGATAAATAGTTAATCTAGTAAGTCTTTCAAAAGCACCAAAGGACTTAGGCAAAGAGATCATATATCACCTTACATATTTACACTTGTTTTGGAAGTTTTCAACATAACCTTGAAAAGAGTCGTGGAAAGAACCAAAGATTTCAGGTTTCATTATAGGTGTAAGAAACTAAGGATTACTAATCTATGCTTTATAGATAATACCGTACTCCTTTCCAAGGCTGATTAGACTTTTGTATCAAATCTTATAAAAGCCCTAAAGATATTTAGCAAGATGTTTTGATTGGAAAATAATTTTTCCAAAAATTTCTTTTATTTCTCAAATTTAGTTGGAAGTGATCAATTCGTCATTGAAACTATCACTAGTTTCAACTACAGAGACTTCCTATTTGTACCTAGGAATTCCTATTACAACTACCAGGCATACATATAGAGATTTTAGGGTGAACATATAGGCAAAATGTATGCCTAAGTTTGAACATCAAAATGTTGGCTAGAGAAGATGGGGTTTCAGGTGAAAGAACAAAGACAAAAAAGTTATTCCTTAGAGACCCATAGAGAAGATGGAAAGCAAACTTTCTGGCACTAGTTTGAAGGTGACATCGATGCCTGAGTCATGGTTAAACATATTCTCTTTGTTTAATGTTGAATCTCTCTTTAAGGATTGTTATTGTTGTTTTACGATGAATGATTTTGGTATTGTAAAGATGACCTTAATGTGTTTATTAGATTGTTTTATTACAAGCTCATTGCTAGAATCTTTAATATAGTTCATAATTGTTGTGTTTGAGATTTGCTAATAGCCACTAATGACTTTGAATCGTTAGGAACAACCTAACTTAAGTAAGATAACTTGAGCTTGTGAGGTAACTGCCCACATTGATTTGTTTTTCATTTAGTAATGCGACTGCCCAATTAAATCTAAAGAGTGTATTCTAGGTTATTTGGTAGTTAGGTTTAATTAATAAGCATCTCTTAATTAAACACACTTTAAGAGAAAACCAAGATTGACAAACATGTTATTAGTCTATGATCAATTTTCCTAGAAGAGGTGTGAAAGCATTATAACACTGAAACCTGTTTAATTGTGTATAGGTCGAGATTGATTCGAGAACCAGGTTTTACACATATTTGACACTTTTCTCACTTTTGACTATTTTTTATAAATTACTTTCGTAGTTTAATTGTATTTTGTTTTCTCAATTGCATCAATTGAAAAATCCCCCTTTTTATTTCCTTTGCATTGATTATTTTCATAATGAGAATTAATCGAACATTCCCTATCGATACGATCCAGACTCACTGCAGCTACAAATTTTTAATGTGTAGAGTTAGGTAAATTTTGCAGTGCATTCGACATATGTTCTTAAATTTTGGTGTCGTTGCTATAGAATGTGGTGATTTAATTTTCATTTTTGATTTTAGCTGGTGTTTTCTATATATATCTTAATTTCTTTTAGTTAGTTGTTAATCTTTAAACATTTGTTAGTGTTGGTATATGGTAGCTACCAGATCTCCTTATAGAAAACCTATACAATTTTAATCCAGAGATTAAGAGGACATTACAAAGATTAAGAAGACTAACAAGAACATCTTCAGAAGTAGAACCATAACTTGAATTCGAAGAAACAACAAATCTAAAAATGATAAAAGAGTTAGCTGCACCAAACTTAACCCAAAGACCTTTATGCGTTATATTTCCTAATTTTGCTGAGCATGTTACTTTTGTGCTTAAGTTTGGGTTAATAAATTTGTTGCATAATTTCATGATCTAATTGATGAGGATGCACATAAGCATCTCAAGGAGCTCGATGTGGTATATCTGAGTATAAAGTCTCCAGGGGTGACAGATGAGCAAATCATGCTTACATCTTTTCCATTTTCATTTAAAGATATAACAAAGGATTGGTTATTTGATCTACTTGCTGGGAGTGTGAACATTTAAATGGAGATAAAGCTATTATTTTGACAAAATATTTTCCCACATCAAAGACAACGAGTATATGAAAGGAAATCTATGGTGTAAAGCAACATAACAAAGAATCCCACTATGAGTACTAGGAGCGCTTTAAGAAGTCGTATGTTAGTTGTACCTATCAAGACATATCTGAGCAACTTCTTATCCAATATTTATAAGAAGGATTGCTACCAATGGAGAGGAGTCTAGTTGATGCAATAAGTGGTAGGGCACTATGTGAGAAGACTCTCATAAAAAATAGGATTTTAATTAAACGTATGGTAGTTAATACCCAACAATTTGGCACTTGCAACGATATTTGTCGGGTAACCTAAGGGAATTTGATTTCTATTTGTTTACCTTTTTGCATTTTCTATTTTCACTAAATATTCCATTTCTTTCATTTGATGTTACATTGGGGCAATGTAAGTTTTAAGTGAGGGGGTAGGGATCTTAGTTTTTATACATTTTTTAAGCTTAATGATTGCTTATATGGTTTCTTAGGACTTTTCAAAATAGAAAAACCAAAATTAAACAAATTTTCTTTTTCTATTACTTTTAAGACTATATAGTCATGATTAGAGTGAATTGAGTAGAAAAATCTATGGCGACTTTAGCAAATAATTTTGCTCTTGTGATTAGTCAATATCCATTATCTTTAGAAGATTAGTAACTAATGGTTGACAAAAGGCAATGAGATTTTGAGCCTTATTTGATTGACGCATCTATATCAATCTCATGTTCATTTATTTATGTGTGACATTCATGACATATACATCTTGACTTTGCTTCTTGACTTTGTTTTGATTTTCTATTCAAGACTACATTTTTATGATATGCATTAACATGAAAATGATAACATGAAAATGATATAGGCATACTTTGTTTTTATCAGCAACATTAGCCAAATAGCCCACCCATTGATATAAATTTTCCTTTTTTAAGCCCCTTGAGCTTTATTAGTCTTTCTTTTTGTGCTTACCACATTACATGCTTTAAATTGAACCAAATGCCCTACCTAAATCTTAAAACTAGTGGATCATTTGTTAATTGTTGATAACTATGGATGTACAAAAATATAAGTATGGAGGTATGGTTTACTTATGTGCAGGATGGTTATAATTATTGGGATGCTATTTTATGTCTTATCAATGAAATTCACATATTAATATATCTTCTTTCATTTTTTATAAAAAAGAGTGAAAAGAAAAAGAAAAAAGAGAAAAAGAAAAAAATGTTTGAATAAAACTATCAAGGAGGAAATGCATTTGTTTTGCAAAGTTGTTCATGATTAGTTTCTCCTCCTAACGTTGTATAAAATGGGTGACATGACTTTAATGCTTATAAGGTAAATGTTGTTTAGGAAGGATTACTCATTATAGTTTTAGTGTATCATTATCAATGATTGTTTTTATGAGTGATTCCTTATAATTGGTTGTGCTTCATGCGATTTATGGTATAAGATCTTGAATTTGAGTAGTGAAACATAGTTGTTGCATTCATCATAGCTGATGGTACCCAATTTTGAATCAGTGTTAGTTGTTGCGCTTGATATTGCATTAAGTGCTACTTTTTCTTAACTAGCTTTAATGGTTTTTATGCTACATTACTCAAATACACCTCATCTTACCCTTACCTACATTACAACCTTAGAAAATTCCTTTGCTTCAAGATTATGCATAGGAATCTTAGTGGTGGAGAAATGAAATGATATGCAAAGTTGTAGAATGTCATGATCATGAATGGTATTTGAGTTTACCTAGGGATCTATCCTACTTAAACTCATTTTATCCAAGTTTACCTCTAGATTGCTTAGTTTATAAAGATGATGAAAATTGATTGATCATGATTAGAAGCATTGAATTTTGTGTTCTGGCTATGATTTTGGAAGTTATTTCTCTTTGTTTATGACTATCTCTTATTAAGAAATATGGAAAATAAGTAAGTGTTTTGGTTTTTGACTTTGACTTTGACGATTTGCTTGAGGATGGTCAAAAGCTAGATGTAGGAGAACTTGATGTGTGATTAATTCTTGATAAATATAATTCTTGACACTCAGTGATTAATGTTTTAAAATGCTTAAGACACTTACTTTAGTTCATATTTAATTTTAGGTACAATTTGGAAGCATAAGGGCTAAAGTGAGTTGAAAGCACTCTTTAAGCCATCTTCTTGATAAGAAAATGTTGCAAACATTAAGTATGGAGGATTAATGGAGACTTACAACTATGCATGATTTTATCATGGCCTTAAGATACCACTCAAGGCCATGCAAGATATCTCACAGGTGTGACACATGATTGTATGGGTGATTGAACCCGAGTGTCCTATATTATTTAGTGATATTTTCATGGTTTTTGTTATCCTTTTTGACTCTTTTTGATGGATATTGTGCTTAATTTAGCTTAAGAATACTTGTGTTGAATTAATATAGTTTGAGGGTAAAATTGTCATAATTAGTTATTAATCGCACTCAGTTGGTTTCTAGGTAATTGATACTAGAAAATATTGCTTTTCATTATAGGACACTCAAGAAGTAGAGCCAAGAGTGAAGATCAAGAAATTGCAGCACACAAAGTCAACAGCATCAACATTGGTAGATTTCGGCGCGACAAAGAAAATGTTTCGTCATAGCGAAACTAGGGAATATTACCAGAGACCTCTCGGGATAAGTTTGGCCCAACGAAGTCATTCTTTCACTGTGGTGAAACATTCAAATAAAAAATCTAGACCTGAACCATTTTTGGAAATTTCACTTACCCATTCGTGCAAACTGACTTGGATACCATTTTAGAAAACCCTATTTTAGGATAAGTGAAAAAGAACTTAAGAAGGGAGCCTCCATCTGATTCTCTATCATCTCTTTATGATTTTTCTCTCATCTAACTCTCATTTCCTCCATTTTCCATTGTCAAACCTCCATTGTGGGTGACCAGATTCATTCCTAGTTGTGAAGCTTCCAGGTGTAATGTATGACTAGGTATTTCTTTTCCTCTTGAAGATGTAGCAATGGCTGTAGTTTAATAAGCTTAAAAGGGGAGTAGTTTAATCTATGGTTTAGCTATGAATTTATAGATTCCATGGTAAAGGATTTGTAATTTATAGTTTAGCTACTTAATTATAGTTTTAATTGAATGCTGGAAACTGACCTAGATACCATTTTAAAAAACCCTATTTTGGGATAAATGAAAAAGAACTCAAGTAGGGATCCTCCATCTGATTCTCTATCATATCTTTATCATTTTTCTCTAATCTAACTCTTATTTCCTCCATTTTCCATCGTCAAATCTCCACCATGGGTGGCCCAGATTCATTCCCAGTTGTGAAGCTTCCGGGTGCAATGCGTGGCTGGGAGTTTCTTTTCATCTTGAAGATGTACCAATGGCTGGAGTTTAATGAGCTTAAAAAGGGAGTAGTTTAATCCATTTTTCAGCTATAAATTTATAAATTCCTAGGTCTAGGATTTGTAATTTGTAGTTATGCTACTTGATTATAGTTTTAATCGAATGTTGGATGTTCATTATATGTAGTTTGGATTAGTTTATGTAGAACTTTGAGCTTAAATATATGACTTTTCATATATGTCTATTTGTAATCTTCTTGATTCTCTCTTTTCTTGCATGGTTATATTTGATATTGAGTTGATTGTAGATTTTAATTGACCTATTGCATTGGCTGATCCTATTACACACACTAAGAGCACTTAACAAGATCTCAAGAAATGGATTCCCATTGATTAAGATCATGGACTTAAAAGTACTTTAAGGTTTACCATTTTGAAGCTTAGTGATTTCTACTCCCACTAAAATGCATTAATTCAAAATATTTGTGGCACTTAAGAATGGGTCATGTCAATAAGAAAAGACTTGACAGGTTAGTAAAGGATGGGATCCTTACAGGCTTAGATAATGATCCATTACCCACCTGTAAATCTTGTATTGAAGGAAAAATGACCAAGGCCTCATTTCCTTCTAAAGTAAACAAATCTGAATCTGCATTAGACCTGGTACACGCTAATGTGTGTGGGCCCATGAATGTACAAGCTAGAAGAGGTTATGAATACTTCATAACCTTTATAGATGATTACTCTAGACATTGCTATTTGTATTTGATGCATAGAAAGAGTAAATCCTTTGAAAGGTTTAAAGAATTCAAAGCTTAATGGAATTGTTTTTAACTTGTCAGCTCCTCGAACACCTCAATAGAATGGTGTAGCTAAGAGGAGGAATAGGAGTCTATTATAAATGGTAAGATCAATGATGTCCTACGCTAGCCTTTCAGAATCATTATGGGGATATGCCATACAAACTGCAACTTATGTTCTTAACTTTGCTCCATCCAAATCGGTGCCTAAAACACCCAGGGAGTTATGGAATGGCTGAGTGCCGTTATTGCAGCACTTCAGGACTTGGAGCTGCCCAACCTATGTTCTAAAACCTGAATCCACAAAGATGGAACCAAGGTCAGAAGTATGTTTATTTGTAGGGTATCCTACGGGTACACGAGGGTACTATTTTTACAGTCCTCAGGATAGGGAGGTATTTATGTCGACAAATACAACCTTTTGGAGTAAGAATTTGTGAGAAATCAGAAAGGAAGAAGTGAAGTAGTACTAAAGGAGTTAGCTATTTCATCCAAACCAAGAGTTCATTTGGATATAGCAGAATAAGATGTCAAAATGGATTCAATAGTTGGATCAAAAGAGTAGCCTAACATAAAATAGTGCCTAGATATAGTGGGAGGGTTGTGAGAGAACCAAACAAATATCTAAGTCTAGGACAAGGTATAATTGCCATCTCGAACCAAGAAGAAACGGATCCCATTACTTATACACAGGCTATTAATGATATTGATGTAGAAAAATGGCTCAAGGCCATAGAATCAGAAATAGATTCCATGTACACCAATGAAGTTTGGATCCTTATAGATCTACCACCATATGTAAAAGCCATAGCGTGTAAATGGATCTTTAAAAGGAAAAGATGATTAGACAGAAAGGTAGAGACTTTTAAATTCAGATTAGTAGCTAAAGGCTATACTCAAAAAGAGGGTATAGACTATGAGAAGACTTTTTATCTAGTTGCCATGCTTAAGTCCATCAAAATTCTTTTATCCATAGCAGCCTATTTCGATTATAAAATATAGCAAGTCCATCAAGATTGCATTTCTTAATAGGGATCTTGAGGAGACCATTTTTATGGCCTAACCAGAAGGATTTGTTGAGCCAAGTAATGAGCATAAGGTATGTAAATTGTAGAGGTCTATTTATGGATTTAAACAAACGTCTAGGTCTTGGAACATTAGGTTTGATAAGTCTATTAAAAATTATGGGTTTATATAAAATCTAAATGAGCCTTGTGTTTATAAAAAGATACAAGAAAGCAAGGTTATTTTCCTAATTTTTTATGTTGATGACATTCTACTCATTGGGAATGATGTAGAAATGTTATCTATGGTCAAAGAATGGCTGAACGAACTGTTCTTAATGAAGGATTTAGGATAGGCTAACTATGTTCTAGGGATCAAGCTTATAAGGGATTGTAAGAACAAAAATATAGCCTTGTCTCAATTAACCTACATTGAGAACATGATTAATAATTTTGCCATGGAAGATTCCAAGAGGGGTTTCACACCTACTAAACATGGAATCAAACTTTCAAAGGAGTAAGCACCTAAGACCTAAGAGGAGGTCAAACATATGCACAACATTCCATATGCTTCAATAGTTGGAAGTTTAATGTATGCTATGCTTTACACCAAACTCGATATCTATTACGCAGTGGCACTGGTAAGTAGATTCTAGTCCAATCTAGGAATAGAGCACTGGACTGTGGTTAAGTGCATATTGAAGTATATTCGTAGGATGAAGAACTTAATGTTTGTTTACTTTGGAAGTAACCTTATTCTGACAGGATATACAGGTTCTGATTTTCGGTCATATGTTGATTCAATGAAATCAACTTCTGGGTCCATATTTATTTTAGAAGGTGGAGTCATAGTCTGGAGGAGTGTTAAGCAATCTTGTGTTGCTAATTTGAGTATGGAGGTTATGTATGTTGCTACTTGTGAAGCAGAAAAAGAAATAATCTAGCTTTGCAAGTTCATAAATGATTTGGAGGTAGATTTGGAGGCAGAAAAGGCCATTACACTTTATTGTGATAATAGTGAGGTAGTGGCTAATTCCAAACACATTGAGAGAAAGTATAATCTTATAAGGGAGATAATGCAACATAGTGAGGTGAATGTGGTAAAGATTCCCACAGAGCAAAACCTTGTTGATCCATTTACGAAGACGCTGTCTCAAAAGAGTTTTGAGGGTCACTTAGAAGGGATAAGACTAAGGGAAATGTCATACTTGCTTTAGGGCAAGTGGGAGATTGTTGGGGTTATGTAAATATAGTGCCCTGGAAAGCAAGAGTATGTACATATAACTTAATTTTCTTCTAGTTATTTTTTTAATGAAATAATTTATTATTAATAAAATAAAAGAGTTTGGTTTTATTTGTATAAGCATTTTATAACTAGTCATAAGGTACCAAGATTCTTTTATAAGTAATATACAAATACATGGAGATGTATAGAAACATGTGTTGGATCGGAAAAAGAAAGCATGCCATATTTGGAGAAATGGTAGATTTCAAAACCTTTTAGAAATCTAAATTGTAGCGAAAGCAATATATCCAAATCATCGTGCCAATCTATACATGATATGGTATAAGGATAATAATAAATATAAACAAGATAGAGATTATATTACCAACTCCTTCGTTACAGCTTTAACTTCTCGCTGCGCTATCCTATCCTTGGCAATATATCCTCTCCTAGGTGATGTATCCTCTTCTTCTTGTTATTTTTTCCTCTTCTCGATATTGTATCCTCGACCAATTTGATCTACCACTTGTTCTTCTTGGACAACTTAGTTAAAAAGATCCTTTGGTGGGAAAGGAGAAGAAAACATTGGAGGAGAATTTTTTTAGAAGAAAGAAGACCAAGAATAAGACACTCTCATGCAATTTTCATGCAAGATAGGAGAGAGAGTGATAAAAATGTAAGAACCCCTTCTTACTCCCTCACACTTTCAGTTAACAACAAAGGAAAGAAGAGTTTCCCAACGAATGCATCATTTTTTCATTTAATCAATCATAAAGAAGCCATTAAATAAGACTCTTCTTATTTATCTTTAAGATGACTATATGAAAAGTCTATTAACCAAAATGAGACCTATCAATTTCGTTTTTGATGATGAAAGAAGGAAGATGGTCCATCCAATGTACATCTTTCTTCTTTAATCCATTAAATACTAATAGGTTACATGGTATCATTAAAAGATAACCATTAAAGACCATCTTTATTTATCTTTATTTAACAATTTAATGTTAAATGTGCAGTTACACATTCAACCTTAATGAAAAACAAAATTACACTTTACTTTCTTAAAAATTTTGTTTTAATTTAATTAATCCAATTAATCAAATTATACCAAAATCTAGCCCATTTCTAAATGTACATTTGGGCGTCTAATTAACCATTAATTAGTGCAAGCCTAACATTTAATAATGGGCTTCTAAAACCTCCATTTATATTTCTTACTTTGCTTGATAACCTTCCTTGAAGCCAAGTGCGGAATCTTATTGGACTTCGTTAATTCAAGCTCCAATAAGCCCAAAATTAATTTAATCTCATTAGAATAAATTCTTGCTTATTAACTAAATGTCATTCCACTAAAGACAATTAGTTGAACTCTTGAATAACTAAATTTTATGAGAAGACATATTTCAAATAATATGTCCAATTGCAAACCCTATCATAAACCTTATTATAGCCATCCGCATAATAAAGGGTAAAATTACCATTTTGCCCTTATGTTGCTTTTCCTTCCAGATCTCCTGTTTTACTTTATATGGTGATTAAAACAAAAGATCTCATCTTTGTGTTAAGACTTGATGGGTAGCTAGTCCATCAAACTATTGGCACCAGTTTAATCACCAAATCTCCTTAAAACATCTAGAAGTGATGATATCACTATAAACTTTTTATTTGAGTAAATATTCCTTGATACATGTTTCAATTAATAATTCCAACATGCAGAGACTGGATTAATACTCTATAAAAAATCCATTTTGATCATATCAAGAATTATAATAAAACACATACGAGTTCACCACTCATTAAGATTGTGGTCTATAATAAGCGAATGCTTAAGTTGTATGTTTTAAGCTTAAAGTAATGACCCACTTTATTGTTTAAAACATACTTGATTCTAGATTCATTTAATAGTGCCATTATCGATAGTCAACTACTAACGTGATATGAAACTCATCATTCCCTTGAAGTAAAGTCCTTTACTTACATGGAAAAAAATCGCAACACTACAGTCTAAACCATAATCAAGCGACCAACTTGATTAATCAACTGTGAATCAATTAATTTAGATTATAATAATATACGTGTTTCCTATACATCTCTATGTATCTGTCTATTACTTACAAAAGAATCTTGGTACCTTTTGACTAGATATATAATGCTCATACATATAAAACTAAACTCTTTTGTCTCATTAATAATAAATATTTTCATTGCAAAACTATAACTGGAAGAAAATTAAGTTACATGTAAATAGACTTGCTTTCTAGGGCACTAGATTTACATAACTCCAATAGCATGTATATTATTAGAATCTAATTTAGTTAATTCACAGTTGAATAATCAAGTTGGTCACTTGATTATGGTTTAGACTGTATCTTAAAACATACACTTTAGCATTCTTTTATTACGAACCATAATTTTGATGAGTGGTGAATTCAAGTAGGTTTTATTATAATTCTTGATATGATAGGAATGGATTTTTACAGATTATCAATCTAATGTCTGCATGTTGGAATTATTAATTGAAACATGTATCAGGGAACATTCACTCAAATAAAGAGTTTATAGTTATATTATCACTTCTAGATGTTTTACAGAGATTAGTGATTAAACCGACGCCAGTAGTTTGATAGACTAGCTACCCATTAAGTCTTAAAACTAATATGAGATCCTGTGTGTTAATCACCATATGGAGTGAAGCAGGAGATCTATAAGGAAAAATCAAAATAAGGGTAAAACGGTAATTTTGCCCTTTATTGTGCGGATGGCTATGATATGGTTCATAATAAAGTTTGCAATTGGGCATCTAATTTGAAACATGTGTTCTCACAATATTTAGTAATTCAAGAGTTCAGCTAATTGTCTTTAGTGGAATGACATTTGGTTAATAAGTTGAAATTAATTATAATGAGATTAAATTCATTCCGAGCTTATTGGAGCTTGAATTATATAAGTCCAGTTAGATTCTCCACTTGAGTTCTAGGAATGGTTATCAAGTAAAGTAAGAAAAATAAATAGAGGTTACCAGAAAGAAAATAAAAAAAAGGATCGAATTAGATTTTGAATAATAAGATTAGAACAATTTAATTAAGAGTTAATTAAATTGGGTTTTAAGCCTATAAATAAATATTGGGCTTACACTAATTAATTGTTAATTAGAAGCCCAAAATGAACATTAATATTGGGGTGGATGATAAGTGTTTAATTATTGATATATTTAATCATTTACACTTAGCGATTAATGATGCGAAAATGCTTAAGATACTCAATTTAATTCATATGTGATTTTAGGTATAATTTGGGAGCAAAGAAATTAAAACGAGTTGGAAGCATTACATTTGGGTTACTTTCTGAAGATCAATACTCACTTGTCTTCATGCAGGGAGAAGAAGAAAATTAAAAGACAAGGCGAGTATAAGAAAAATGAAAGGACAAAGAAGATAAATTAAAGATTGCATCTCACACCCAAGCGACTACGTGAACATTATGGTTTAATAATAAAACAATTGCTGAAGATGAAGGTAACATGATTGCATTGGACTTAAGATGTTGAAGTAACATTGTGGCAAATAAGGAGCAAAACAGCAGCGTGTTTGATCAAGCAAGGAGTAGCAGGTGTGAGTGAAACGCTTGTGTTTAACATATGCATTAAATGCATGCGTTTAGGTGTCTAACGTAGCATCCCAGAAGGTATGAGAAGAGGGTTTTAATGAGGTAGAAACATTTTATTTGTCCCATCAACAATAATAGTGTAGACGTGAGGAGGCACATGTGTAGCAGCCAGGCGTGGAGAAGGGGCAGCTTGGTGGCTTCCTAACGTGGAGGCGTGGAGGCTAGAGCTTGCGAGAGACGTGCTGCATAGATGAATAGGAATAGTGGAGAATAAACTCCCAACCTTATTGGTCCCATCAATGAACAGTGAAGAAAGCTACATTGAAGAGAGGGCCGTGTAAGAGGCAAAACAAAGGTGTCTTTGGTTGGGATATCTGATGGGGGCTGAAGCATTTTTCTGGGAAAGACCTATGAAGAGCTAGACATTCTAACATTGATTTGGAGGTGATATCGATGTCGACGACCAGGGTTAAGTATTTTTTAATTATTTTTTTGTTTCTTTCTAGCATTAAGAGTTGATTGTGTTATCCTTTGTTAATTGATTTGGGTTTTGTATATAGATAATCAAATTTTCATTATTATTTAGTTATTTGTGTATGAACCTATTGGGTATTGTGAGATGATGATTTTAATGTGTTCATTGAATCGTTAATTGCAAACCCATTGCTAGAATTTTGATAGAATTCATAATTGTTATGATGAAATTCATGCGTAGTGACTAATGATTCGTAATCATTAAGGATAACATGACCTAGGTTAAATGACGCATCAGATGTGGTTGTTGCCTTGATTAATCGATTTTCCTAATTTATAATGCTGCTGCCTAATTAAATCTAGAGAGCATATCCTAGGTTTTTCAGTGGTTAAGTTTAATTAACAATCGTATCTTGATTAAACAAAACCCAAGGGAAAACTCGGGTTAATTATTAACCCATGATTAATAATTGGTAGGAGAGGTCAAAGAACAAAAAATTAATGGAATATGCTTAATTAAGTTCTAGGCTGAGATTGAACCAAAGAACCAGGTCCCTATTGAATTCCCCACTTTTATCATTTTTTTGCATGATTTCTTTAATTCGTTTTTATTAGTTTGTTTCATTTTATTTTCTTCTTTCAAAAATCCGAAAACCCTCGTTGAACCTAAAAGCTAGTTAATTTCATTTCATAAACTTTATGAATACTCTCTGTGGGATCGACCTTGTAACATCCCGTTACCGAGGTGACGGGTACATCTGTAATTTGGATTGGGTTAGGATTGAGTACAGGCAAAAGTTG
>JANZLD010000001.1:35605496-35617113 GCA_026413575.1 Erythroxylum carthagenense | reverse complement strand
ATTGACTATGATCATTTAGAAGAAATTATGCGAAAGAATGTGTTACTTGGTGATTTCTTAAGTTAGAATTTCGAGGATAAAATTCTTTTAAGAGGGGGAGAAATGTTAGACCCCGATCTTTTAGAGGAATTTAGAAATATTAAATATATGAAATAAGTGTTTTTGTATATGTATCGTGTTAGGGATGCTTTTGTGCTTTAAGGAAATTGATGCGAAAAGTATTGAATGATTTTGATGACTTTAGGTTTTGAATAGATTTGTATGGATTATGAAAGTTCAAGTGGAAGAGTTGATTGAAATGAAGTTAAAAAGCAAGAATTAGATAGAAAAAAGTATGAGATTTTGGAGAATTAAGAAAAAGTTTGACTTTTTGGTCATAGAGAATTGACTTTTTGATTTAGGCATAATTTGAGGAAATGATCTTCATGAAACTTGCAGAATATGTTGGAAGCTTTCTGTCGCTATAAAGTTTGATATTTTTTTTATATCGGTATTGAAAGTTATGACCATTCGAAGTTAAGGTTATTATGCTTTTTTTTGAAAATGTTCGTAAGTGTACATTTGTGTGTAATGTGTTTTGAGGAAAAATTCTGTACTGATGTAGTTTGAATTGGATTAAGTGGTCTACATGAAAGTTAGAGAGAAATTTGCAGAGTTTTGCAATGAGGTATAATATGTTCTTTATGATTGTGGGAATTGGAAGATATGAAATTTTGAAGGCTGGATGTGGTATAGGATGACCAATTATTTGACATAATCTTTGACTGAAAAATTGACCTAGTTAGACTTTGAATTTGCCTTTAAGTGCTTCATAAAAGTTGATCTTTGCATTGATTAATATATTTCTTTTTGACCTGTATGTCATTCTAGGCATGTTCGCCGCGGCGAGCTTCTGCCCTCGCCGCAGCGAGCTCCGCAATTTTCGCCGCAGCGAGCTCCAACATCTTTGCCGCGGCGAAATCCTGTTCTCCGCATTGATATGAAGTTTCTAATTACCTCGAGACTAAATTGATCTTTACATTCTTCATGGAAGTTGTAGAGCTTCCTTTTTGTTTTCTTTTGATACCAAATTTGTAAATTTTGAACTCTTGAGTCACAAGTTATGTATTTTGTGATTTTTGTGACTCATTCTTTTGCTTATAACTTTTCCGTCCGACATCCGATTAACTTGATTTTTGAAGCGTTAGATTCCTAAGACAATTATCTACATCTTCGTGGGAAATTTATGATTATTGAGATTAAAAGAGGAATTGACATGATTCTTGTTGCAAGATAAACTAGAAATATGGACCTACAAGTTATCTAAAGGAATTGAATTTCAATTCAGTCCCTAAGATTTACAATTTCTGAATTAAAGTATTAGAGTTATAAGAATGTATAAGGGGCAAACTTGGAAGAACTCATAAGGTCTTAAGTTAGAAGGCTTGCATGGAGGGGCATTAGGGTCATTTAGTACCAATTAAATGAATGAATAAGGGGCTGTCGTTTTTATAGAAGTGAAGCCCATAACTTAAGAGAAAAAGGGAGAAAGAAAAAGAAAGAAGGAAAGAAAGGAGAAGAGGGAAGCTTCGGTGATGGAAGAGAAGAAGAGAAAAGCTAGGGTTTTGGAGATCTTGAAGATTTTGAAGCTCCAATAAGTAAGTTAAGCTTTAAATTTCATGGGTATGGTTGAATGAAACTCAAGTATAGCTTAAGATGTGTGGAAAGTCTTAGTGAATGAAATATGCAAGTGTTATCTTAGGGTTAATGATCAAAGATAAATTTTGATGTTTTGTTAATGAATTTGGGTTGAAATGAGTTTGAAAATGAGGTAAGAATTTTGATTTAGGGTTTAGATGAGTTATTGTGAAATATAGGAAGTATGAAAGAGGGAAAATGTCAAAAATCAGTCTTCGGGAGATCTCGCACGTCGGGGCGCACACAGGCACCCACGACGCGGCGTGTGCTAATGCCCTCGTCGCGGCAAGCTTTGATTTTCACCGGGGCGAGCTCCTTCACGCTGCAGCTAGCTTCTGCTTTCCTGACAGATATGTTTTGGTATTTTAAGCCATAAATTTTGATGTAGATGTTCAAATGAGGTGATTTTTGATTTTGTGTAAACTAGAGACATAAGGCTACGAGTTTCATTAAGAAAAGAAGTTTTAATTCAGTCTTTCAAGATCTCAAATTTGAATGGAAGTTGAGTATAGATTATAGTGTCAGCTTAAGGTTAGTCCCAACATGTTTGAGGTATAACTTTCATGTTTCTGAAACAAATTGGATGATTTTGGATTTATATGAATTAGGGAATTTTGCATTTTGAAAAAGGGAATCAAGGGATGCAAGAGGAGCAAGAGGAACAAGAGGAAAGACATTCCTAGGCCAGTTTATAAGCATGGATATGAGGTGGGTACCTGTTTATAATTGAGTAAATAAGCCACTTCTGCTTTATTCAAATCAAGAAAAGTTTAATGGTTTAAAAATTGCATCATAAGTGTTACATAAATTGTGTTTTAAATGAATTGTGAAATACGTTATATGTTTGCTACATGAATTGAGTGATGTTTTATGAAAATGTTTTTTGTTTGAAAAGAACGCGTGTTTATACAATCATGGTTTCATGAACGATTTGCAAGATATATGTCAAGTTTATGAAAAGCAAGTTTATAAGAAAGTACCATTTTAGGCAACAAGTTTACAAGATTTTGAACTATGTATGTTATGTGGGTTTGTGGTAGTCCCTCAAGAATCGTCACGTGCACGTTGACCTAAGAATAGGCTTCTCCCGCCTGCCTGCTAGTGGCATGGAGCTCCTTCAAGGACTCCCTCAAGTTTACGACTACACAGGACCATTATATGGAAATGTGTAGTGCGTCATGAATTTTGGACTTACCCAAACCATCTTGATATGTTATGTGCTTTTGACATGTTTTGTGATTTGCAAATGTGACTACAAGATGAAAATTTAAGAAACAAGTGTTTTATGGATTTTTCAACAAGGATTTTCTATGACAATAAACTTTTGAATAGTTTTGCTTATTTTTCTGTTATAAGCTGTTAACCACGAGCTATAAGCTCACCCCCCTTCATTCCCATCCACAGGTGATGAGAAGAAGATCGGGTGAAAGAAAGTGAAGGTTTTTGTTGTCTATACAAGTATTATAGTATTTTTGGATTTTGGGTATTTGTGTTGCATATGGCTGGGAAATGCCCTTAACATGTTGTAAGCATGTATTTCATGATGTAAGAAATTTCTGGACTTGTGTATGGAATTGGGTTATAAATTGTGTAGGGTTATGATATATGAATGAGATTGATTGAATTATGGTTCGCATAATGAATTGATATATGAATATGACTTGGATATGAATACTGATGAGATAAGAATGAATGTTATGAAGATTTTATGAATTGAGGTTTGCATGAGGATGAATTTCCTAAATTAAGATTTCTTGTATGAGTTTAAGTAAACTGAAAATGATGAAAAAGAAAAAAAAATTACACGAGATTCGGATTGGTTTAGACCATTTAGTCTCAAGGTATCCAACGCAACGTTTCATCAAAGTACACGTTTTCGGATGTCGGAAACTTCTTTCAGTTTTGATTGAACCGTTTGGTCTTCTGTGATTCCGAGCCTTCGATTTGCTTTCGATTTCCTTCGCTTTTGATCAGATTTGATATCATGGTTTCCGTATTTGATTTGTTTCCGCCCCTTTGTTTAAGTATAAGTCCGCCCACGTTTGGTACATGTTTTCGATTTATGTTTCCGAGGTTGAGCTCCGGTTTCAAAAATCGGGTCCCAACATTTGTGGTATCAAAGCAAAAAGAGATTTTCAAGGAACCATGCTTTAGATGTTTGATGATGGTTTGCTTCAAGGTTGGGTTCCGGAAACGCGATCCAACAAAATACCTATCTAATAGAAATTTAACCCTATAACAAAAGTCCTTTGAGATTGACAAAGGAAAGAGGAAGGTATTTCTGACCCCTCTTATGTCACAAAAGCCCTTGTGAGAAATTAATGTATAGCTTATAAACTTATGCCAAACTAGTTACATGTAAGATGTGGGAAAGGATAAAAAGAAAATTTTATTTGTTTATCTTTTGAATTGGTTTTTTTCTATTACATTCTTATTAATTCTAACAATTGAGTGTTTTGTACCTAGAAAAAAAGATGTGTTCAAGTGGTAAGATAATCAAAAAAGTGTGCCTCAATCTTGTTAATTTCTTATTTTAGGGTAAGTAGAAGAGAGAGAATGCAAGAAATTAGTCTTAATCATTGTCTAATGATTTGTATTCCTTCCTTTTAAATTTAATGGCATTTTCTCTAACATAGTCTTATCGTTTAATCAACCCGAACAAAAACTCCAGCTCACTCAAAATTTAAAATATCTTTCTAAGTCTATTTTATGTGTTAAAATAAAGAAAATTTCATTTCTAAATGCACTTCTAAACTAGCTTTGGACAAGGCTTCAAAATAGTTTTTATTACATTTGATGAAGAATCTATATGTAAAGTTGTTTATGAGCTTAAACAAACCAAACTAGTTAACACATAATTGTTTAACAAATACATGTTTGTTTTGGAATCCACTAAGAAATCAATTCCATGGAACAAGTTATATAGGGAAGATATAGAAAGAGGATTAAAAAAACAAACTTACAAACTGTTTTGAAATGATTTTAGAGAGGAACTCAAAATTAAGTATATAGTTCAAATGATCTACATGTTACTATTACTATATTATATGATTGCAACATCAGCGATCAAACTAGTCATGTCTTTACTCTATGCTCCTATTCTTCAAGCATTTGTAATTCTTAAAGGGTTATGCTTTCTAGCCTTAAGCAAAAACATTTATCCTCACATGGGATAATTTAGCCTAGCAAAAATAAATGGACAAGATGAAAAGGCAAGCAAAACATGAATAAGAAGCGATCTACGAAAAAAGGGAAAAAAAAAAGAACAAGAAGTAGTAGGTAGAGAATGAAAAGACAAAACAAAAATTGGATTACCACTTTACTACGACAACGATGAAGGGCAACAATGTCCAAAAAATTGAAATTAAGTTGTAAAAATATGCACACCAACTTTGAAAGATATCAAAAATCAACACTACCATAGGGAAAAAGCGAACCTTGAACGTAAGAGTGACAATGACCGCAAAGAATGATGGTGAGGTTGAGTAGCGACGGAAGGTAACATCAATGAAACAGTGATATTTCTACCTAGAGATTTTTGATTTGGGACTTTTAACATTTAGGTTAATTATTTAGTTAATTATGTTAATTCATTTTATTTGGATTTAATATAAATCAATAAAATTATTTTAGTAATTAATTTTAGATAATTGAATCCTACAATGTCATATGGTGCTTATATATCAATGTAAGATCTATAATAATATTAAATTATTATATAATTTTTTTTCATCAACGATGAAGTAGCAGTGCACTGAAAACGTTATGCTAAGATCATTTTTTGTTAATATAAAGTTTAATTTAAATATTTCTAAAATAATAAGATTTAATTTAAATATTGTAAATATGCCAATCTTAGGGCTATTTTTGTCTTTTTAACTAATATAGCTATAATAATAAAAAAAAGAAAAGATGATACGAGATTTTGAATTCAATAAGCAAAATAGTGAAACCAATAAGCGTGGAAAATGTTAAACGACTGTGTATGTCTTAAATAGAAAGTGCAGGATAAGGATTTAGAATATCAATTTTCGTTATCCTGTTACGTACTAACATGTTATATAAGTATCTATCCATTCATTTCTTGTTAGTCTCATTTATTGAATGAATAGATATTAATAGAATAGGATAGGAATAGAGTAATAGAAACAAATTAGGACTTCTTCCACCATTACCTTACGAAAATGTGTGAGCTTGTCTCTCAAGATAGTAGCAGCCACTCTGTCACTCCATAATCTACGAGAAGTAGGTTTAAGTTGAGATATAACAACTTGTTTCAAGGTTCCCTTTTACCAACTGAGATTTAATAGTGATGGTTGTGTTCATCGAATTTTAAAGTATTGGAAAGTCCTCTTCAGTGAAGCGTTTCCCCTCTATAGCATCCTTAGTAGTGTTTACGTATTTCCCAAGTGTGCAAAAGGCTTTAAAGAACTCATGCTCAGAAAATCTAAAAAGCTTCGACCCTCCTCTAAGGAAGAACCTAAAAGGGAGGGAATTAAGAAATAACCACACGAAGGTACCAAAAAATGAAAGGAAAGAAAGATAGCTTAAGGGTAAGATGGTAAATTTCATAGTGAGAGGTTAGAGCTTCTTACCATTTAACCTTAATAATATAATCTATACTTGCAAAGATCATTTTGATTATTATTGATAACTAATAATTTTTCAAAAATTACTAATTTTTAAAAGTAACCTATGATGATGATTATATTGGTTTTTGTTCCTTTATACACCTAATGATTATTATTTATTTCTTTGAGGCGTTTGTTTATGAATTTGAACCCATTATTTCATATATTTGTTAATTCATTTATTTGATTTTATAAGTAATATTACAAACAGGTTGAACCATCCCGAAATTAGTTAATGGTAAACAAAGTTCAACCTTTAATCAAATCTATTAATTGATTACAAAGACTGGTTATATTAGTTACTTCACTATAAAATATTGTCCCTTCTCTACTCATAGACGGAATAAGTGTAAAGGCACACATATTTTGAACCATGTTCTATGTTGCTTAATCATATCATAATTTTTTTCATTTTATAAAACGTAAAATTGTTTTTGCTTTATTACATGCAAAATTTAAAACATATATAGACGCTGGGTAGAAAAAAAATGAATGAAATTTAATACTACTCAACTATTAACACAGTACAAGCTCAACAGTGTTTCTCGTATGTCCGTTTGGTAAAAAGGAGTGTATGACACGTAGAGTACATTTCGTAAGAAAAATTGTTTATTTCAGTAATTCAAATTTAGAAATTATAATAATATATAAAGCAAAAATTAACTTTCTTTATGATATATTAACTACTAATTTAGTCTTATAAGGTTAAAATTTTCATAAATGTCAGACTGTTAGGATAATGAATAGCCAATGTTATCACATGCATGCCTAAAAACATGGATAGTGATGCTTGTGTAATGAATATTATTTGCTATAATCTTACTATGAAAAAATCCGTTTTTCACACCTAGTTCGTTCATGGATTATCTAAAACGCACACTATTTACCACATATAATTGACAATTACAAACATCTATATAGTCCCATGGTCGTGTTTTAATATTACAAACCATGTCTATGCCAATAATCTCATATGATTAAAAACATGTATAAACAAATAATGAAAATGGTATGATTAACATTTTTAGAGGAATAGGAATTTGATTCACCATCTTTATAAATTTCAGCTTTTGAACTTCCCTTAGTAGTGTCAGCTTTATTGATGACTGGCAATGTTGTACATTCCCTCAATGGTGTTGTGCACCTTCCCTCAATAGGTCATAATGAAATGAAATTTATGTTCCCTCTAACATTATTTCTACCTTTGCCAATTTTAATATGCTATATTGGAGGGCAAAAAAAGATAACAAAACATATGAAAAACATAGAAAAAGGAAATGGTGATAGCTGAAGAATTCTATAATAGATCCTTTAACCGGTAGATAAGAAAAACAAAAATTGTGTGAATATCAAAAATTCACATCATTCTATATACCTTGAATTTTAAATTGTTGATTTTTATTGTTCTTTAAATCTCATATGTCAAAACATGAAAAAAAATATTTTATCTCTTCAGTTGATTCTAGAATAACCTTGAAAAATGAGAATACCAAGAGTAACACAACTTTTTGAATAGCAACATCACATCTTAGGCTATTGGAACAACTAGATGGTCTTTATATGCAACTTAAACAATACTTGAGAACTCAACAGATGATCTTCTTTGAGATGACAAGTGAACTCTTATGTTTGAGACATATAAACTTCCTTTATAAAGAATATTTCTTTTAGGCATTGTATACGAGGTTGATGCTTGTAAAGGCGAACTTACTAACAAAGCTATGAATGCTTATTTGGAAGAATCGTCTTACCACGAGATAGTAAAGTATTTAAGAGAATGTCTCATTAGGGATTACCAGTTAATGTTATTAGGATGATTGCAGCGTATAATTAGATAGATCAATATGATTATTATTGATGATTAATAAGATGTCAAAAATCAACAATTGTTTTAAATACCCTATGAAGATGATTATGCTGGTTCTTTTCCTTTATATACATTATGATTATGTTTGTTTTATTCCTCTATGGCATTTGTTAATGAATTTCAGTCCATGATTTCACATATATGTCAATTCATTTGTTTGATTTATACGTAATACTATAGTAGAGTTAAAGCATCCCTAAAAGATGATGGTCAATAAAGTTCAACCTTTGAAGAAATGCAGTAATCGATTATAGACAATAAATAAATTGATTTTGTTTGAAAAAAACAACTAGGATACCCATGTTTCTATCCATGTTCAATGTTGTTTAATCATCTAATAAATTATTTTTAGTGTGTAAGATAGAAAATTGTCCTTAGTTCATAATATTATTTAATTACAACATATGACGTTATATAGATAATAGCGAAAGAAATTTAATACTGGTTCTGTCAGATTTTGCTAGGGCTGGGCACTGCTGCTTGGATCCATGAGATTGATTAATTCTGGCTGAGAGGTACCTGTAAAACAATGAAGGCACACCGGGGGTTGACTTTCGGTAGGCTCCTCCGACGCTCAAGTTAGTCTTTTCTGAGAGTTTTGGCGGCTAGTGAATAAAGAAAAATAGGGTTCTTGAAAATCGTACCTTTCTCATGATGAGGTAAGGATTTTATATCTGAAAAGTACCTACTAGGTTTAGGTCTTCCCTTTTAAGTGGGCAGCCACTATTTATGAATGGGCCGTCTATGTTTGAGCCTAGGCTCGGACCTAGCACGACTGACCCAACCATAAGCCCCCCTACTCCTCGACTCTGATCATGGAGAAGGGTCGATGGAGTACATAAGGATTGTGCAGCTCATCCACATAGCAGCTCGTGATAGGCCCGATCGATCGGACATCATAGTTTAGTGCATAACGACTCTTGATGCGATCGATTGATCGAGGGTAGAGATAGAACCGATCGATCGAACGTAAGCATAAGGTCGACCGATCGAATGTAGGCATAAGGTGAACCGATCGATCATAGGCGCCTAATCAAAGCATTGGATTTAATCGTTACTTATAGCACATATCTGCTAGTGGGTTTTTAAAATTTAAAATGAAATGTCTTTATAACCACCATATAGCTGTCACACTCGTCCTTTCAACTGCTACGCTGTACAGCTGTCAAGGATCGTACGTATCGCTTCAACTACAATGCCGCTTCGGATATCTGACAACCCTAATTCACATGGCTCAGATTTTGCCACATGTCCAAGATCCACCAGTATGCCCGTTCAGCATCTTGTTATAAATGCTCGGAATTGACACACTTGTTCACTTTTTGCATGTTCAATTCCTCAATATTTGCTTCCTCTCTTCTTCATCTCCTTGTTCAAAGTCATCAAAATTACTTTCTTCACCGTCATTCAAATCCCCAACTCCAGTCTTTAAACTAGGTACGTCCTTTTTCCTTTCCTTGCTCTGTAAGTTTGATTTTCAGTAATCATGTTGTCGACTAGCCTTAGAGAACTTAGACTTAGGAACGAAGCCACGTCCTCTTCCTTTTTCGACCAAGCATTGGGGGCCGGAGGTGCTTCATAGAATGTTGGGCCGCTTGAGATAGTGGTGGAAATAGTGGAGGCACCGGAGGCGCCGGAGGCAAGGGGGAGCGAAGCTCCGGATGCAGAGATAGACGAGGAAATCGCAACGGATGATCGGATAGATGGGCGAGTTGTTGAGAAACCGTCTTCTGACCAATCAACGATGACCATAGGGGAGTTGAACCGATCGGTCCTCAAGAATAACATCCCCTCATCCTGGGGACTTGGATTGGCCGTGATGAATGAGCGAATTTACAGCAGTGCGGGGGGCTACTTTGCTGTTTCAGACAGCTTCTTCTCGATTGGTGGTATGAGGCTTCCCTATGCCCCGATCATTGATGAAGTTTGCCGTGTATGTAAATTGTTGCCAACCCAGATCCTCCCAAATGGTTGGAGGTTTATGAACGGTCTCGCCCTGTTATGCCATCATTTCGGGTGTCCTCCATCACTCGATATTCTAAGGCTTTTCCTTAGGATGAACCAAAGCCTTAGAATATGCGGTATCGCTCCGCTGGGACAGCTTCGTCAATTAAGGCCTGGAGGACGAAGTATTTCTTCGTGAGGCCCCCGGAATCTTCTTTCAGGTCCAGGCCGTGGAGGTATCCCTTGGACGAGCGGTGGAACGATGTTTCCAGCCTGTCCTTTACTAGAACAGAGTCTAAAGTGATCGATCAAATTAAGGTGCTCGGTCAGTATAATTTTGATCGGCTTGTTCTGGGGTATCGCAGAGGGATATCAGTCGATACATTTTTAGTTGGCCCCTTAGCTCGGATTAACGGGCTAGAAGGAGAAACTGCCCCTTCTGATTGACTCCTCGTAGTTTAATTGTTGTGTTTCTTATGAATATTAATTTTGATTTCTGAACTGCTTATATACTCGTGCAGGAATGGCAAAACTCAAGGATTTTGGCGGGTCCTCCAGCTCCCCTAAACCCCAAAGCCAACCCAAAAGGCCTAGATCTTCTTCGAAGGTGAAGAAGCAGAGGAAGGAGATAGAGGGTAGCGAAGACATCGTTGATCCGACGATGCTGGACCCATCTACAGCATTATTGGCCCTTCTATCTACTGAGGAACGAACTGACGAGTCTACGTCGTTGTCGATCCAATTGGTGGTTGAAAGCCGAGCGAGCTCAGAGGAAGAGGAGGAACCACCGCTTAAGAGAAAGAGGGCCGCTCGGAATCCTGATCTATCGTCCTGCCAGCCGGACAAGGGAAAGAGGAAGGAGCAAGCGGCCCGATTTGATAAGGGCAAGGGAAAAGAACGAGTCTCTAGTGGTGGAAAATGGGTGTCCACGATCAGCCTTGATGAGACTGCATCGATTAGGGACATCAAAGTCGCTCTGCATATTGCCCAGAAGGCTGTTCCTCCTGAGGACGAGAAATTTTTGGATACGCTGAACAATAAGGAGCTGGTGGCTAGTCTCGTCCGTGGTTGTGCCAGGGATATGGCATTCGCCTCTGCGGTGTATCAACGTCTCGATCAGCTCGATGAAGTAAACCAAACGATGGACCGGGAGGTTCATGATCTTCTTGAGCAGGTCAACACTTTGAGAGCTAAGCTTTCAAAGGCAAAGGAGGAGAGAGACATTTTTCGGGCTCAGCTCTCTTCGCTGGAGGAGGAGAAGAGTGTATGGGAGGACAAGAAGAGCGTTTTGAGAGCTCAACTTACGTCAGGGGAGGAGGAAAAAGGCAGAATAGTTGCCTCCAAGGATGAGCTGGAAGGCGAGTGTCGAGCGTTGCGGGAGGAAGTGCTCAATGCCAACGCGAGAGCCAAAATGGAGCAAGAGCTCCAGCGGAAGTTCCTCCAAGACTGCCACGAAGCAGTGGTGGATAAAGTAAAGGCTGAGAACCGACTGTTTGAG
>JANZLD010000001.1:35468886-35480219 GCA_026413575.1 Erythroxylum carthagenense | reverse complement strand
TTCTAGATAATACTGCATGATTCTACATAATCTGCATGATTTAAACATAATCTTCATGATTCTGCATAATCCGACAGCTACAAAGACATAAGACAAGTTGTAGACATAAGACAACCATTCGAACTTCAAGTTAGCAAGTTGGACATGATAGAGAGTTTTGCACCAACTTTAGGGAGAGTGTTGCTAAATTAGGAAAACTGATATCTAGTAGATAATGATCTCAATAAAACAGGAAAATCTTATCCTAGATTCAGAATAAGGTATGTTGCAGATTAGTAGAAATAAGTAGTTAGAATATTGATTATTTACTGTTTGTATTTTAGTTAGGATATTGATTATATGTTGGCTATATTTTTCTTATTTCAGATGTATCAGTCAAAGAATAAAATCACATAACTTGAGTTCTGGTTTTCCTAGTTAGTTTTGTCAACACGAAATATAAATAGTAGTGAGAGCCTAGACTCCACACATCATATAAGTTATAATTCTACAATTTTTCTTCTTCATGGCTTTTAATCTAAAGTGCATGCTCGATAGGTTAATCTTGATTAATTATTCACTTTCATTTTTTTCTCTATTTTGTAGGGAAATGGTCGCATATATAGCAAATACATTAATTTTCATATTGAGGTAAGAGATGCTTATATTAAATATATTGTGATTAGTGGATTATCAATAATCATGTTATCACAAAAACAGAGCAATTAAAATATTTATAAATATGTTACGGTAAAAGTAAAGTTTGAACAGGTTCCTACTTTTCATTCGTTGTTGAATCTTTCTGGGGTTTATGTTGAAACTCAAAGTCTGTTTTCTTTTTGCTTACTCATTGATAATGGTATGCTTATCCAAAGATTAGTTTGACTTGAACAAATTGCCAAAATGACTTGATACTTTCTTGAAAAAACTAATTGATTATTTGACATTGATATAGTTTTGTGGAGTCTTTTGAGGCTCCAACATGTTCAATTCCTATTTTTATATAACATATTGAAATCCATTCTCTCTAGAATTTAAGTCATCTGGAAGTTAAAAATATGTTCAAAGATGGTAGGGTTTTGTAGGGATTTAATTGATTGAGTTCCTTTTGTGAAACTTTATGTATTGGACCTCCTTCTTCCCATAATTCTAATACTATGTGAAAGATGGTTTGCTAGATTTATTATATTTCCTTGAACTTCATTACCTTACTAAGTAGGATAGTTCCTTTTTTGTTATATGCTCTTGGTCAGTATGATCAGAGAAACAAATCAGGGTTTTTTAGGAAAGAGCCAATAGCTCTGATACCATGTAGATTAATAGCAGAGAAGAATACTTTGATTCTCATTCATCAGTAGGTTACAGCCATAGTATATATATATACAATTATCTATACTAAATATATAGCAGATTCCCTAAGATACATGGAAATCTGTATCTTATTATAATCCCTAAAAATCAGGGATTTATATGAATCCTATACAATCTTCTAGATATTGCTACATAATCCGAAATGTACTATTGCACCCGATTGAGAGGTTTGTCTCTTATGATGTTCTATTTTCTCAATATAAAGCTTTTATTGCTAATCTGGACAGAATTGACATTCCCAATAATATCCAAGAAGCTCTTAAAGTTCCAGAATGGAGAGAAGCTTTTTTTTGAAGAAATAAGAGCACTTGAAAAAAATGAAACGTGGGAAGAAGTTGATTTGCCAATGGGGAAGAAACCCGTGGGTTGTAGGTGAATATTCATAGTCAAATATAGGGCTATGGCTCCGTTGAGAGGTATAAAGCGAGATTGGCAGCAAAGGGCTATACTCAGACCTATGGAATGGACTCTATCAGACTACTGCTATCTGTTACTGCTAACTTCGATTGGCCCCTTCAACAACTTGACATTAAAAATGCCTTCTTGAATGGCAAATTGAAGGAAGAAATATATATGAAACTTCCTCCAGGGTTTGATAATGGAGGAGGAGGAAATAGAGTATGTAGACTAAGAAAATCCCTATATGGGCTGCAACAATCACCACAAGCTTGGTTTGAAAGATTTGCCAAAGTCCTAAAAACAGATCAATACGAATATCACTTGTAATTTGTGGGTCAGTAGGTATAAGTTGATCATTACTAGACAAAATAAGGGTAAAGTAGCATGAGGGTTACCTGAATTGTTCCCAGATTCCTTCTCCGAGGGATTTGAGAGGCTGTGCATTGTGGGTTGTTCTCTACTTCTCAATTGATTCTTCCTTTTAGTATGAACACGAAGCTCAGTATTTCGTTCCTTAGGAGCGGACAGTAGTATCTCTCCCACCTGTGGATGAATCAGGATTTCCTAGCATGGACAAATTAGAAGTAGTATCCTTGGCTTCATTATCAGAAATTATATTGTGATTAATAATGACCGTGGGTAGGGGATTAGGAGTAATGGCCCAAAAATTTTCTATTTCATTAGAGTTCTCCCCTTGAAGAAAATTTTTTTATGTTCTAGGAATGTGACATCCATGGAGACAACAATTTTTTAGTTAAAGGATTGTAGCACTTATAGCATACCCAATGAAGACATATTTTTCAGCTCTTGGATCTAGTTTGGAGTTTCCCCTATTTGAGTGCTGAACATATGCAATACACCCAAATATCCGAAGAGGAAGAGTAGCGTAAATTCCATATTTAGGAAAGCATTGTTTAAACATATCTAAGAGTGTTGCATAATGCAAAACACAGCTAGGCATTCGGTTAATTAAGTATGATTCAGTCAAAACAGCCTCACCCCAAAGGTATCTTGGCACATTCATTATAAACATAATGGACTGAGCGACTTTTAGTAAATGTTTATTTTTCCTCTCGGCAATACCATTTTGTTGAGGGGTGTTAACACACGTAGATTGGTGAACGAAGCCTTTCGACTTAAGAAATTTCCCAAGGACTTCATTAGAATACTCCATTGTTAAAGTGAAGTATACCAATGCATGTGTGAAATTGAGTTTCAACCATGCTATGGAAGTTTTGAAAGATTTGAGCAGCTTCAGATTTTTCACGTATTAAATAGACCCAACATAATTGAGTATGATTGTCAATAAAAGTTACAAACCATTTTTTCCCGATAAGAGTTTTAACATGGGATGGACCCCAAACATTACTATGAATTAAGTAAAATGGTTTGGATGGTTGATATGGTTTTGTAGGGTAAGAAATCTTATGACTTCTAGATAAAATGCATTGCTCACAATGAAGTTTTGAACAATCCACAAACTTAAACAAATGAGGTAAAAGTCTTTTTAGGTAAGAGAAATTAGGATGTCCTAATCTATTATGCCAGAGCAAAATCTCTTCTTTAGCAGGGGTAGAATGAATACTACTTAAGCCAAGAGCTTCTTTATTCTTCAAGTTATCATCTACTAAGTAGTAGAGACCATCTATCAACTTAGCACTGTCAATCATCTTCCTCGAAGTTAGTTCCTGAAAAACACAATATGAGTCAAAAAAAGCACTGGTACAATTAGAGTCATGGGTTAGTTTGCTTACGGACAGCAGATTATAAGCTAGTTTTGGAACATGTAAAACAGATTTAAGGTAGATATTTGAGGATAGAGTTATTGAACCTTTACCAACTATAGTAGAAAATGATCCATTGGCTATACGATTTTTTTCATGACCAGAACAAGGGTCATAAGTATGAAATAAATTAGAAGAACTGGTCATATGGTCAGATGCTCCTGAATCAATGATCCAAGGAGTGGAATTATATGTAAAGGAGCATGATAAAGTAGTAAATCCCTACCAGTTTGTGCCAGAGACATTAGAAGTACTTGAGGATTCAATTAATCTGCTCTTGTGAGAACTGTCCAACATCCACCTCATGTGTTGATGGGATTTTGCGTGATTCATAGTGAGTTGAATCACTAGAGGAAGTTTTATTTGATCCCTTCCAATTTGGTGGCTTTCCATGGAGTTTCCAACATGTTTCACGGGTATGCCGTGCTTTATTGCAATAGTCACACCAAACCCGTGACTTTTCCTCAGTCTTCCTAGTACGACCAGTAGTATTCCCAGCAACCAGTGCTGTGTTTTCAATAGTAGACATAGGATTTCATTTGCCAGGCATCACAAACTGTCTGCTTTCTTCACGTTGGACTTCTGCAAAGACTTCTCCAATGGTAGGAAGTGGTTGTCTTCCAATAATCCTACCTCTAACCTCATCAAACGCAACATTAAGTCCAATTAAGAGCTTAAAAATTTGGTTATCCTCTACTTGGTGGATCTCACCCAATTTGAGAGTTAGTTCATACACTTGGGACTGGTTTCCCAAATCAGAATAATCTGATGCACATTGTCCTATAGCTCCTTAGCTGTATGGTAACACATATAGTTGGAGTTAATATCTTCCTCCATAGAATTTACCAGCCACATATTCTGTGTGTAGGATCATCCGCCGTAGATTCCTTTTTGTCACCAGTCAAATATCCAATCTTGTCTCTCTCACCGATGTACAATCTCACTAATTGGGACCGGTGAAGAAAGTTCTCTCCATTCAGTCGTATAGTGGTGATCTGAATGGAATGAGAATCTGAGATAGTATTGTGTTGAGGAGGTGTTTAAACTGAGTTAGAGGATTCTCCAATGTCAGGCATGGTTGACATAAATTGGCGAGATTAGAAACAATAGGTGGCGGCTAGGGTTTTTTAAATGTTCAGGTATGGCTCTGATACCATGCAGAAATTCTAAACTGTTGTATTTCACTAACATTTCATCAGTACATTGATACAAGTATATATACAAATAGAGGGGGCTATTCTAGGAAACTAATATCTTTACATAATATCCTGATATCTGTACATAATATCATATCTGATTTCCTAACTATTTAAGAGTCAATAATATCGAGGAAATATCCAACTGGATATTTCCCATCAAAAAATCATATACTGATTTTGATTCCTCAAATTTAGTAGATCAATTCAATTCTTTGAGCTTACATGTAGAAGGTGCTCAAATACTTGATGATATGGAGAGTTTGGCAATGAAAGAAGATGATGACATGGAGAGTTCGACAGTAGTAGATGATCATAGTGTTAAAGAGGAAGAAAAATAGAACAAGAAGTTCAAACACTTAAACAACAAGTTGAAACAACAGTGCAACAAGTTGAAAGAATAGGACAACAAGTTAAAATAACAGAACATGAAGCTGAAAAGATTAAATAGCAAGTACTTAGGGTTCCGGCTTGTTGGTTCAAAACTTGATGATATGTCATTGGTGTTATTGATGAAGATTGTGTTGTAATGGCTGATGGAAGAGTAGTAGACTTGAATGAAGATAAGCAATTAGTACAACATAGGAATAAAGGAGAAGCTGTGAGTGCACTTGCAAATATGATGGTAAGTTTGACTATAACAAGCAGGAATATGTATGTTCTTGATGCCTATGTTGTGGATAAGCCATATGATTTAGTTATGAAAGCATTTGCAAATATATTGGTCAAGACTTATCATGCTGTCCATATTGCTAAAATTTTCTTCAAAGAGGTTGTACATCTCCATGATTACCTTTAACCATTTTCTCTAATCGTGATGTAAAGTTTGAGTTTTTTTTTTTTTTTACTACTCAATGGAAAACATTAAACACTAAGCTTCAATTTTCAAGTTCTTTCCATTCTCAAACTGATGGACAAATAGAGTTGGTGAATTGAAGCTTGGAGGACTTGTTAATATATTTGGTTGGAGACAATGTGAAAAACTGGGACCTAATTCTTTCTATGGTAGAATTTGCATACAACAGATCTATAAATAGGTCTCCTAGTAAGAGCCCTTTTGAGATAGTTTTAGGAGTTTAACCAAGTAAGCTTATTGATTTGGTTCCTTTACCACAAACAACAGGAGTTAGTATTGAAGCTGAAGGTTTTGCACAATACATGAGGGACATTTTTTATGAGATATAATGAACAATAATAACTGGCAATTTGTCTTACAAAGAACATGCTGATCAACATCGTCGATTGATGGAATTTCAGTGAAGGGGGTATGGTGATGGTTAAGATTCGTCCGAAGTGTTTTCAAAAAGGGAAATATAAGAAACTTCATTCACGGAATGTTGGACCTTATAAGATCACCAAGAAGATAACTGGTAATGCTTATGTTTTGGAATTATCAAGTGACATGGAACTAAGTCCTATCTTTAATGTTGTGGACTTAACTGTTTATCATGGACAAGATGACCAATCCCCTATTGTATCTATAAGACTGTCAGCCACTCCTTATCTTAAGGAGGAAATAAAGGATGTTCTTGATGAACAAATTGTAGCCACAAAACATGGAGGATATCGACAGTTTCTTGTCAAGTAGAAAGGAAGACCAACATTATAGTTTCTATTAATCGACTATATTATATATTTGCAACTATCGCTTATTTATTCTAACATTTGTTTCAAGTGGTAAATAGGTCAACTAAGTAGTCCTTGTTGATAAATAAGTTCAATATGTGTCCTCATTTATAGTTAGATTCAAATTTTCCTCTTTAATAAATAGCTTTTAGTATGTGTCCCTTCTTATAGTTTTTCATTTATATTTGAACTAATTAATTAATCTTCTTGTTTAATTCGTAAAACTTACCAATTAGATGACTTACTAGAATGGTTAAAATCCCTTGCTATTCCCATTAATAAAAAGTTCACTAGATTGTGAAAGGTTGAAAGCAATTGTTATGTTACAGTCGAATGAAACCTTTATTTGAAGCTGTATATTTCAACAAGCCACTATCATTTATTTTCATGGCTTTTAAATCTTTTAACATTTAAGATCTTGTTTTTGAACGTGACATTTGACCATAGTTTCCAAAGTATGCTCTTACCCTATACCTGCCTTTCTATTCATTTGAAAATGAGCTGCATTTGTACCTTTGCATTGGACTAGGTTATTCATGTAAGCGCTCAAGTGAATAAAGTTGGGAGAATAGTGTTGAATAATTTGAAGCATTATATTTGGCTGGTCCTATTTTCTTACATTTCAATTAGGACAAATATTGTTTATCTTTGAGCGTAATGCCGACATTTCTTAATGTTATATTTCCTTTGCAGCGGTGTTGTCATAGCTGAAAGTGTTTTAAGCAGCGATAATATTTTTCATAATAAAGGTACTAGTTGTTTTCGGGTTTCTTATTGTTTTAATGTGTAGATGCATGGATCAAGATTATTATACATATTGACTTTTGTATGTAATGCTTGTTTTATGGACTTACTAATTGAAATAAAGTTCTTGAAATGAAAGTTTAGAGGAAAGGTATTGTCGTCTTCATATATTTTACAAGTTCTTATCATAAAAGGATTTATGATCTCTGTATGTATTGCTTATTTCATGGACTAACAACAGAGATATATGATGCATTTACATGTTAAGATAGCACTGATTGAAATAAATTTCTTGAACTGAAAGTTTAGAGGAAAGGTAATACTGTCTTCATATCTTGTACAAGTTCTTATCATAAAAGGATTTAGGTCAGTTTTTTTTTTTTTTAACATGCTGCTAATGAGAGAAGTTTAATTTGTTGTTTATATTTTACATAAGATATTCTTTGATAAGATTCTTTGGAAGTTGAAACAATAAGCTATACAAGAAGACAACTTATTTGTTAAGGTGAAAGTTTTGAATGGTCTAAGTTCCAATTACCATTTGTGTGTATATATATATATGTATACCTATGTATAATATGGGTAAAAGACCCCAAACACTTGTCTAGTTGATCCAATTCCCCTAAAACCCATGTATTTCAAAATTCTCGTCAAAATTTTTTTATGCTTACTCAAAATTCCATCACATCCCTCTTTTAAAATTTTCCTCTAAAGATAATGGAGTATAAACATGACAAGTTTTGCTCTCCATGGACAACTACGTCATAAAGGATGATCGAGAATTAGAAAATCATAAATTAGGTAAGCATTAAATAGTTTAATTTTTAATTCATCTTATTTATATATTATTACTTATAAAAAAAATAATTTTTAATTTTTTTATAATATATTATTTATTTTAATATAATAAATTTAATATTTCATTAAATTTGTATTATAATATAATAATACTAATAAATAAGATTATTAATTCCTTATTTATAATTTATAAATAGTTAATAATTAATGTGAATATAAGATTGTAAAACTTATTATTTTATTGATTTAGTATATTTATTTATATAAAAATATTTAAATATTTAATATGTAATATGTAATGTTAGTTTTTTTGTAATTAACAATATATTATATTATCATGTTTAATAGGTAATGAATAATATATTGATAGTAAATTAATTCATTATTTTTTTATTTAGTAATAATTAATATATGAGAGGAACAATTTCTTCTTTTTATTTAGAATATATTTTTATGAGTAATTAATAATTATTTATTTTTACTATTAATAAGTAAAATTATAAGAATTCATATTTTTGTATTTATTAATATTTACGTATGATTACTGATATTTAATAATATAATAATGTTTAATATATGATATATAAGGCCTTTATACCATTTCTCATACATCTCCATATTTCCAGTATTATCATATTGTGATGGCGTTGTCACGGGTTGTTTATTAACTGATCCAACATTGTAAATATTTACTTCATTTGCTTCCAATAATTTTATGTTGTCTTTTTGTGAATGATCATGAGAGGTATCATTCTGAACAAACTCAAACCTGAAATTCGAACCATCCAAGAACTCATCTTACTGATACTCTGCTCCCCCTAACGGTGGTAGTTATTATCGTATGAATTAACATCCATAGACACAAACATCTTTTTTCAAATTGGATCAAAACATTTGTGCCCCCTTTGATTTGTGGGATAACCTACAAATATGCATTTATTTGCTCTAGGATCTAGTTTTGAAAATTTGGAATCATGATTATGAACAAAGGTCAAGCCACCAAAAATTTTTAGGGGAATGCTTGTAACGAATCTAGTAGTTGGAAACTACTCAATAAATACCTGAATTAGTGTTTTGTAGTTAAAGATCCAAGTAGGTAATCTATTTATCAAGTGCTTCCTCCCAAAGATATTTAGGAACCTTGGTTTGAAGGCTCAAAGCCCTAACTATTTAAAGAAGGTGTTAGTTTTTTCTCCCTATCACCCCATTTTGTTGAGCTGTATTATTACATTGGCTCCGACAAACTATTCCTTTCTTACCAAAAAATTTCCCAACATATTGTTAAAGAATTCTTTCCCATTATCAGTTTGAAATATTTTATATTCTGAAATTGTGTTTGAATCATGTTATAAAAGTTTTTGAAGACTCTTTTAGCAATAGATTTTTCTTTTAAGAGAAAGACCCAAGTGACTCTAGTATGATCAACAATAAATGTAATAAACCAACGTTTCCTAGAAAATGTAGCAACTCTAGAAGGCCCCCAAACATCACTAAGGATGATGGTAAATGGTTTTGAAGTTTTGTAAGGTTGTGGTGGAAAAATGGCTCAATGATGTTTTGCTAATTCACAAGACTCGCACTGAAACATTGAAGGATTTTTATTTATGAATAACCTTGGAAACATATGCTTTAAATAGTGAAAACTTCAGTGGCCTAGTCGATAGTGCCATAAACTTCATTATTACTAGAAACTGAAATAGAATTGAAATAAGTTTGTTGGTCTTCTCTTCCAAAGGTTCGTCCTTTGTGATAAACATAAAGGCCATTATTCTGTTTAACGCTCCCAATCATCTTCCTGGAGGTTAAATCTTGAAGTCACAATTAGAAGACCAGAAAATTAGTCGACAATTATGATCAAGAGTAAGCTTACTCATGGATAAGAGGTTATATGATAGGTTAGGAACATGAAGGACATCTTTGAGTTTTAGGGAAGGAGAGACATTGTTCCTTTTCCAGCAACTGAAGCAATGGAACCATCAACAATTTTAATGTTTTGATTTCCTACACATGGAGTATGTGACGAAAAAAAAGTGCAGAATACAAATCATGTGATTTGTGGCACTCGAATCTATTATCCAGGGCCATTAGTGTTGGTATAGGCCAAAGACATACGAAAAGTATTTCCTGAATGAGCTAGAGAACATGATGGATTAGGATTATTTTGAGATTTAAACATTTGGTGTACATATTGTATTTGTTCCTTAGTGAAAGGAAGAGATTCTAAAGATGGTTGTTGCCCTGAATTATAATTGCTCACTTAGAATGCTCTTATTTCTCTTGTTGTCTTGGTGTCATTGCCTGGTTTCTCTACTGATTGACAAGTTGTAGGACAATTTAGTAACATGAAGAACATTGTGAAGTGTAAGATTAGGGGAAAGAACAATTCATCCTTTCCTAGCTACTACTGAGTAGAATCCTAACTATTGCTGAGTAGGAACCATTTGCTATTTTTTATTTTTTGATTTCCTATACAAGAACTATAGAAAGAAAACAATTTAAAGACCTCAATCATATGATTTGTTGCCCCTTAAGTAATTATCCAAGAATAATCTAAATTTACACTGAAACAAGAGACAACTAGATAATTATCTTTCTGAATCAAAGAACAGGAAGGATTTGAACTAGAGAAATTTTGAGACTGAAGAATTTTACAAATTTGTTCTATGTGTTCCTTCAATCTCTGATTTGATGTTGACAATCATCACTTTTTTCCTCATCTCCTCTTCCGTCACTACTAAGAAAACCTCTTTGATAGAGAGTAGAGGTTTTCTTCCCAAAATTTGGCCTTTGACTTCATCCAATTCTTGATTCAATCATGCAAGAAAAAACATAAATGCTATCATTTTCTTCCCTTTTTTTTAATGTCAAACACTGTTATTCAGATAGTCCAATCATCTTTATAACATGTGGCAGGGTTACAATTTCATTACAAAACAAAGGAATGTCACGGTCTCCTTGCTTGGCCTTCCACAACTTCGTTTTTTGTTTGAAAATTTGAGGAGAATTTTCAATATCCAAATACATCTCTCGAACCGCGTCCTATACATCTTTTGTTGTAGGCAAAATCATAAGAGATTTTCTGATTGCAAGTTTTATGAAATTAATCAACCAAGTTGTGATCACAAAATTTTCACTGCCGTGTTTTCCTCTGCCATCAACATCCAACTTTATTGTTTGCGACTCTAGGTAATTATGACCGTTCAACCTGTGATTTGTCAATTAAAAGGCCAAGTTCGAGCCAAGAAGATCATAGCTATGTTGTGCGTTTGCGTTCATAACATTGGGATTAGTGAAGGATTTTTCATTCTATATTGATCTTTACAAGGTATATACATATGAATATATAGGAACAAACTATCCTAATTAAGGAACTAATTAAGGAAGAATAATAACGGAAGAATCCTAATTATACACATTCCTAATCTGTCATTCCTAA
>JANZLD010000001.1:35445173-35468311 GCA_026413575.1 Erythroxylum carthagenense | reverse complement strand
GGGCGGGGATGGGGAACGAAATTATAAATGGGGATGGGGGCGGGGATCGCATAATCCGCCCCAAACCCGCCCCATTGCCATTCCTAAACATGTAGGACAATACAGCCCTAGTCACCACCTTAAATCAAGGAAAATCTATTTATTCTCTAAGAAATAAAATCCCATTAATTCAGCCACTAATTTATAGAATATCAACTAATTATCTCCAGAGAATCAACTAATTATTTCTATAATATCAACAAAGACAATGCCATAATATGAAAGACAGTTAACCGAAGAACTGAGGGCTCTAATACCATATTATTTAGTAATGGTAGGACTTATATACAGGTCTAGGAATGGACAACTTAAGTGATTGATCAATTGATATTCTCAATCTTTATAATTTTTTTCCAGTAACTGTAATAGTAATTATTGTTTTTTATATTAACATTTGATTATATGATCTCTTAATTTATAGCTAGGTATAAATGTATAAATAGAGAGCTTGTAAACATCATATGTGCAAGAAATTTCTGATTTGCCAACACAATTATAGGTAAAACATTCTGGCAACTTTTATTTTACATTGACACCGAGTTAAAGATGGCTATGAGTTGAGCATGAATTATTATCTTCTATGATTGCTCCTTTAGATACTTGATGGTTATCTTCATTTTGTTTCAGGAAATTCATGGGGCCATTTGATTCTTTTGTATGTATATGTGCAATTGTCGCGGTTTGTGGTTGTTGGAGTGTTATATCCATTTTTACGAAAGTTTGGTTATGGCTTGGATTGGAAGGAAGCTACTATTCTCACATGGTCAGGCTTGCGAGGGGCTGTTGCATTATCTCTGTCATTATCTGTTAAGGTAAGTTTTGTCTTCTTTAAGTTATCTAGTATTTGATATCATAGATCTTTTTCTGTTTCTTTGTTGACGTTCCTTGAATACATAACATTAAGAGGGATTGTTATGTAAAGAAGTTTTGTTTGGGTCACCAGTTTCCCACGAATGATTTACGGACAATAGTCATTAATCTAATTTTATTTTGTTTACATGCATAGCGTACTAGCGACAATTCTACATATCTCACCTCCGAGACAGGAACCCTGGTGAGTCATTGTAACCTTTATGCTAAGTTGGGTAGTATTTCATTACTTACTGAAGCATTTAGTTTTAGCATTTGCTTATTCTGATAGATTATTGCATCATTTCATTTTAGCCACTTTGGTAGACTAACTAAAAATGTTTCTTTAAAGAAAACAGATACATGTTAGTTGACTCTTTCTTTTGGTCCCATTTGCAGTTTGTTTTCTTCACTGGTGGAATTGTATTTCTGACACTTATTGTGAACGGATCAACTACACAGTTTATTTTGCATTTTTTGCAAATGGATAGGATGTCACCTCCCAAGGTGGGCTTGATACATTGTCTAGAATGAATCATATGTGTCAATTGATGCCATAGACATTGTTGTAAGATTGATCATATGCCTTATTTATTCTATAGAATTGTTTAATGACATTTGGCAAACTTTTATATTACTATTTATTTTGCCCATTGCTTTTGTTAAATATGATTACAACTAGAGGAAATCTTTTCAGCTAGCAAATACTTTGTTTGGAATACAATCAACTTTATATCTTAATAATCCTATATAGAATTATCTACTCACTACATAGCCTGCACAACATTTCCACTCTTTTTTGCAGAAACGTATATTGGACTTTACTAAGTATGAAATGTTGAACAAGGCATTAGAGGCTTTTGGTGATCTTGGAGATGATGAGGAACTTGGGCCTGTTGACTGGCCTACTGTTAAAAGATACATTGGAAGCTTAAATAATTTGGAAGGACATGTTCATCCTCATTGTGATTCTGAAATTGAGAGTAATTTGGACGTGACAAATCTAAAAGATATTCGCATACGCTTCTTAAATGGTCAGACTTTTCCCTTTCACTATTCTTTGGTATCGTTTATTTATTGTAAAAATATGTGATCAATTGCTTGAGGTGATCAAGGTTTGCAATTTCATAGAAAATAAAAATTACATAAAAATTTGCAATCAATGCTATTATAAATCAAATTCCATAAGTTCTGGAGGTGTCTGGTAGCATTAACAGGCAAAATTGGTTGATTTTACACTTTAGGACAGGCATTTACAAAAGAAATCTTTGTGATGTTATGGATGATCTTAGCAACTGCACTTCTCTAATATGAGTCTTCTCAGGTGTTGCAATTTTTACTTATGACTATTTTGTGAGGTGCTAATTCTTTTACAAGGTTAGAGGAATAATAGATTAAAAGAAAAAAAATAGAACGATTTGATGTGTTATCATAAAACAAAGTTAATAGAGGAACTTTGTCCTAGATGTGGGTAACTTTGATAACGTGCATGAATGGTTGGTTGGCTAGATTAATCTCATATATTGATGGCTCAACAATATTAGCTGTCATAATTGACATCTAATACATTAATACATCCATATCATAGGCTGATTTTGTGTGGCAATGTCACAGATTGATTTCATACCCCATTAAAGGTTGATTATGTCTTTTGTACAATTATAAGGATTTGAAGATCTTTCATAGAAAGTATGTACATTATAGTTTTAGCTATTTTAGGGGCTGAAATTTAGCTTGAGATTTTGTTTTTGTTGATTTTATAAAACAATCAGCTAATTATCTCTAAAGATAATTAGTTGATTCTCTATAGATAGTTCGTTGATGTTCTATTAATTAGTAAGCTAAATTAATGAGATTTTACTACTTAGAGAATAAATAGATTTTTCTTGATTTAAGTAGGTGATTAGGGCTACATTGTCCTATATATTCCTTGTACTATTCACAGAAAAATCAAGGAATAATTACTTTGTCCTCTTTCTTCATGGTATCAGAGCCGCGACTCCTCTACAATATTTTATTTTCTTTCTCATTCAAATCAATCCTAAATGGACTATCGCTTAGCCATGATTGGCCAGCAAAGAAACTCCTCATCATCCAATGATGATTTTAGCAGTTCGAGTGTGACTAACATAACTGTGATCTTCTTGACTCAAACTTGCCTTTTCAATTGACGAATCACAAGTTGAATGGCTAGAATTACCTAGAATGGTCGCAAACAATAAAGTTGGCCATTGACAGTAGAGGAAAACTTGGGTATTTGACTAGTGTGACAATAAGGCCGGCATTAGATGATCCAAATATGACAATATCGAGCTCCAAGAATTCTTTGATCATAGCTTGGTTGATTAATTCCATGGAAATTGCAATCGAAAAAAGTCATATTCTTCAAAAAAAATTGATCGAAGGAGAGTTGAAGTCTACACTGATGCAGATTGAGCAAGGTTTCTTGTTGTCAAAAGATCAACTTCTGGGTACTACACATTTTTATAGGGAAATCTAGTAAATTGGAAGACGAAAAAAACAAAGTGTGACAGCCAGAAGTAGTGTAGAGGTAGAACATAGAGTAATGGCTCAAGGAATTTATGAAATAATTTGGTTTAAAAGAGTAATGGAAGAATTTAAGAAACCAGTGGGGCTCCTAATGCAGTTGTTTTGTGAAAACAAAGCAACTATTAATATTGTCAACAATCCAATTCAGCATGATCGAACGAAACATATGGAGATTGATAGACATTTTATAAAAGAAACTTGAAAGCGGACTCATTTGCATACCATTTGTACCTTCAATACAAGAAGTTGTTGATGTTTTCAACAAAAGGCTACTACGATAGAATTTTGAGTTCTTTGTAAGCAAGTTAGGCATGATTAATATCTATGCACCAATTTGAGGGGGACTATGGATATTATAGAAATAATTAGCTGATTGTATAGCTATAATTAGTTGATTCTCTAAAGATGATTTGTTGATATTCTATAAAATAGTGGCTGAATTAGTAGAATTTTATTTCTTAGAGAATAAATATATTCTTCTTAATTTAAGAAGGTTAGGAGGTTAGTTTTGATCTCATCATTTAATTGTTAAAACAAACTATAATATTATAGAGTTAGTGTCGCTTGCAAATAAATAGTGTTTTGAGAGTTGGTATTGCTGTGCTGTGTAATCTTATATGGAAGCATTACCAATGTCTCCAATTTTGGAATATTACTTATGCCTTGTATTATTCTACCATTCAAATAAATGAGGCTAAATTTATTGACGTGCCCTAAATATTATAAAATATCTGGATAATTATTGTATCTTATGAATATAATATATACAAGATTCATCATCTTACTGCATCTGCAAATCCAATTGTTTTGTCTCATTCAGTGTTATACAAAATGAAGACTAGGGGCTCAAAACAGAAATCCTTCACTTTTGTGTTCGTGGTGCAACATAAGTGGTCTCTTTACTTTACAATTTCTTTTTCCTTTACCAGGTGTCCAAGCTGCTTATTGGGGGATGATCGATGAGGGAAGGATAATGCAAAGGACTGCAAATATTTTGATGCAGTCGGTTGATGAAGCAATTGATTTGGCCCCATATGAACCTTTACGTGATTGGAAGGGTTTAAAACATCATGTCAATTTTCCAAGTTTCTATAGGTTCCTCCAATCAAGCATCTGCCCTCAAAAACTAGTTACTTATTTCATTGTACAGAGGTTGGAATCTGCGTGCTATATTTGTGCAGCATTTCTACGTGCCCATGGAATTGCAAGAAGGCAACTACATGACTTTATAGGTAAGCTAATCTTTGCTCTCAATTTATAGCCTCGTCAACACAATGGAAAGCAGCTACTTTGTTTAGTTTTGCTCACATTTTTAAATGTTCTCATATATCTTTTATTTCTTTCATTTTTGGTGTTATCATATTTTCCTTGCTAAATATATTTTTGGTCTCTTTTCCATCCTCTGATGTTAGTTGAACACCTTGGTTTTAGTTTTCCATGTTGCTTATATTATAAATATGATTTCTATTAGATATGACTTCTATTGTTCTGAATTTCTCTACATTCCCTGATTTTTTCCTCTTGTTCCAACTACTTTCAGCTTATTCTAGCCTTAGTTTGTTGAAGTCTATATTGCCTGAATATTCCTCTTTCCCTTTACATTAGATCCAGAATTATTTCCTTTCTATGGGGTAAATTACGTTTCTAATCTTCTACCTGGATGCAATAACTATTCAAAAAATTTGGTTTGCTAGAAGAATTGGTTCGTGTTGTCATACACAATATAAGCTCATATATGATCAATTCATACTATAAGTTGAAATGTAATGCAACTTATGTTTGTTTCCATCAACGAGATTAGCTGCATTATTTCAAAGCATTAACTGTAATATTGTTCTACATTTGTACACCTCTGTCAAAGGCAGATTTTATTCAGGCATGTCAAAGGCAGACCTTATCAGAGATAGATTGTTTGCTTTTAGTAAATAAATATTTCCTTAAGTAGGATCGATTAGCTGTAGATAGACAAATATATGGTAGTTTGACTATTTTTTAAGGACTGAAATTCAGCTTGTATTTTGTATAGTAATGAGAATTCTCCGATTGTGAGAAGACAGATTTTCTGGGCCAAAGTTCCTTAGGTTTGTAATGGTATCAGTGCTTTTCGTCCTAGTCCCCCCTTTTTTCTATTTTCGTCCTAGTCTGGTTTGTTTCCGTCTCAACTTTAGTTCCACTTGTTATCTCAACACATTCAGCTTCTTGTCCTTGATTATTCCCTTTTTTATCTCAACTGTAGTCTCTCGATATCATGTCTTCAGATAAATAGGAAAATTCCTTAGTTCTTGTTAATACAAAAATAACTCATATTGGACATTCCATTTCAAGATATTTGTTAGACCTAAGGAATTATAGGGCCATGTTAATGGCGGTAATCTTGCTTCTTACAAAAACAAAAATAAAGATGAACACAAAAACTGGGAGATCAAGGATGCTCAATTTATGGTGTTGATTTTGGGATCTGTCTAGCCCAACATCATCTTGAATCTTTGACCCTTCAAGATGGTAACCAACCCAAGGTCTTATCTACATAACATTATATATCATTTCAGTTTAAACATGGAAGTCCCTCAGTTTCTAAATTCTGCTCTAGCTTCTTATGTCTTTGGGCTGAATATATAGATATTATTTATGCTACGTTGTCTCCTAAAGGACTTAGCTTTTTTTCAATCTGTTCATGAAGCTATTAAAAGAGATCAATTTCTTATGAGATTAAAGTTTAAATTTGAAGGCACCAAGTCCAGTCTCATTAATTGAGGTATGTTCCCCTCTTTAGATACATATCTTGATGATTTGTTTTGTGAGGAGCAACGTCCTTGCACTCAAAAAACAATGAAGCAAGAAAGATCCACCTAAATTCATATGCTTTATGTAGCACAAGGTAAGCCAAGAGCAAGGGGCACAAGCATTAATCATTGTTTTTATTACAAATGATTTAGTCACGATGCTTTGGACCATCCTAGAAAATTATTCAATTACAGCAAAAAGGATGTTCATGTTACTAAGGAATATTCTACTAATTCTCCTAAGAAAGTGAAACAACATATATTTCCTTGGTTGGTTCTTCTAGTGTTAATGGTTTTGTAGATGTATCACAATCTTCTAGTGTTAATGGTTTTGTATATGTATCATAATCAACACAGATTGAAACTACTCTTGTTCAATCCATGAATCTTGAAATGATTACGCAAATTGTTACTTCTGTAGTTTCTGCATTAGGGCTCTTAGGTAAAACTTTTCTACACTTTCCACTTGGTATTTTGACTGGGGGGATTTTAATTACATGATAAACAATGCTCATTTTCTTACCAATATCAATGCTGATAGAAATCATATGCCCATCAGAGTTACTAGAGATATTTCTTCATCTCTAATTGATGTCTTAGTTTCTCCTCTAGTCTTACCACTACTTTTTTTTTTTTTTGTCAATCAGTTGGTTGACAATAATTGTAAAGTAGAAGTTTTTAAATCTCGTCATTTTATACGAGATCAATAGTCAAGGAAAGATCTTAAGAGGACAATAAGTTTTTATTTTCTTATTAGTGTAAACAAATATATTAGAAGTCTAAAGATTCACACTGTTGATGAAAATCATTTACCCACCTTAGCTATTTGAGATATTTCTTCTTCTTTATTTGATATGTATACCATCAATTTTTAGTTGCTTTGTGAAATAGGGATAAGTTGATATTTGCTAGAGTTGGTGAATGGATGTCCAACCCTAAAGCACACAGTGAGTGTTAAAGAAAATTATCACACAAATAAGTTCTTCGTTAAGTTTAGAAAGGGATATCAAATTTTTTGTTAAGGTAAATTCCAAAAAAAAAAAATATTTGTTGTTAAGGTAGGGATATGTAAGACATTAGTTAATTAAAGAGAAGAGGAAATGTATGCACTTTCTTTGCCAACAGATCTGATGGTGGAACCATCTTATCATAGATGTGACTTGGTTTATGAGAAACAAATGCGTGATTATATGTTTCATGTGCTCTATTGTACCATAGTCAATGACCAAAAAAAAAAAGGGTGCACTCTATCTAAGGCAATAGACAATAGGGTTGCGCTAGTGAGCAAGATGTAGAGGATTCTAAGAGAGTTCTGAGTAAACCTCTTAGTTGTTCTATCTCTTTTGCATTGAATTTGACAGATGGTTCTTGTGAGTTGTGACTAGCAAGGTTCACCTTTGATTTCCTTTAAAACCTCGTATTCATTTTGAGTGTTTGTTGCTTCCCATGAAAGCAAAAGGTCTCTTTTGGAACCTTAACGTTTCCACCAAAATATAAGTTGGACTATAATGTTTGAAATTGTTTAAAAAGAATCCTAATATTTTCAAAACATTTCAGATCCAACTCCTATTTGACGAAATCCTTAACCTCGTCAAGATTCTATCATTTATATGATTACATGTTTTTTGAATTTAAAATTTTACCTTTAAGGCGCTCAGTTGGCAATGGTAGACCCCACTATCAAAAAATTGAAAAATAAATGATCTTGTTAATTCCACTCTAAAACGTCGTTACAAAAGAAATACACTAGGCATGTATGTCGGTTCATATACAATTCAATAAGCCAGTGTAGCTTGTTAAGCGATACAACTTTGGACGGTTAATGCTAAAAATTCAATAACCAAGGGAAGAGAACCTGTATCAAGGCTCTTGGTTAGTGTCTATTGACGACCTTAACAAGATATTGGAGAACATACTCAAGGGTGTCACTGCTTTTAAGAAAAGTGAGAAGAATTTTCACAAGCTCATCATATAAGTTATTCATTAGATTTTTGATCATTAAGGAAGATGATAATAAAACAGCTGGCCTCCAAGTTGATGTATTAAAAAAACACTCTAGCTTGGAGACAGAAGTTCACTTAGGCATTGGTATCATCCCAGCCATTACACTAGAAATACAAATAAAACCGTGAACACAATCACGACTACAAGAAAAAATTCAAAAGATTCAATTCTACCCACCCAACATCAGGCTGGCTTCTGAAAATGGTATGATCAGCCAATGCACCAACATGAAGAAAAGGTCCTAAATTGTTGGTCATCACAATAACTCTTCCATTCAAGTCAGCTCCTTTAGGAATCCACCAAGGATGTTTCACAAGAGACTTAGCTCCCTTTTCTTGATCCTATGATTTCTTTCTTTTATGCATGTACTTTAATTCTTTTCCATAAATATTTTTTAACCTTTTCCTTGTGCTTTATGCTTGCAGGTGATAGTTTTATTGCATCTATGGTCATTAATGAAAGTGAAGTAGAAGGAGAGGAAGCTAGAAGGTTCTTGGAAGATGTTCGCGAAACTTTTCCTCAGGTAAATGGTCATCACATAGTTCTCTTGTGTTTAATTAGGCAATTTTGTTTGGGGTTAATAGCTTGAGGTCTATATACCATAGCAAGGTAGTTCTATTCCATATCGAGCTGTTTGGGAGCATTTAACAAGTTGGGCATATGATTCAAGGTAAATTTTCGAGATATAGGTAGAAATTTTGGGAGAATTTTCTCACTATTTTGTCAGTTAATTCGTGTCAACCCTTTTTTTTTTTTGGGTCTGTGCTTTGACCTAAACACTCGAAGATAGATTCTTATATGTTACTCACATGGCATGTGGTATCCCTAATTTACAAATATTCTCTATCATATTTCACCGAAGATATTGTTGGTTAATAAGAACCTATTAATCCTTTGCTTCATCCTCGATTTGCTTGAGACATTGCCTTTATTATTGGATATGGGTGGTACCCCCTCATAAGCATTCTCTTGCATGCTAAGAAGTAAAGATGAGGTCTCCAGGAAGATTTAATTGTGCTTTAAATTCAAATGCACATAGTTGGGCATTAATTGCAAGCTACACAATCCGATACCTTTTTGTCATTGAAAATGCTGGTCTATAATTTCTAAACAACAAATGATTACATCTGTTTAGGTTTTGCGTGTGGTGAAAACAAGACAAGCAACGTATTCAGTGTTGAACCATTTAATTGACTATGTGGAAAACCTTGAGAAGATTGGGATATTGGAAGAAAAGGAAATGCTTCATCTTCACGATGCTGTGCAGGTAATTTTGCTTTATTTTCTACTTTACATTTACTGCTTTGCTCAAACTTCACAATGTTCCTACCTTTCTACTGCAGACTGATTTAAAAAGACTTCTAAGGAATCCTCCGTTGGTAAAGATTCCGAGAATAACTAACCTGATCAGTGCTCATCCATTTTTGGGAGCTCTTCCTTCCACAGTACGTGAACCACTGGAAGGTTCTGTCAAAGAAAATATGAAGCCTCTTGGTTTGCCACTTTACAAAGAGGGTTCTAAGCCCAGTGGTGTGTGGCTTATTTCTAATGGAATTGTCAAGGTAAGCAAAATTCTAGAATGAGTTGGTATTTAGCAGGCAGTTATTTAGGAATACCACTTCTATTTTCCTTGCAAACAAATTCATGAGTGAAAGTCCTTGTTTGGCAGTGGAGGAGTAAAAGCATAAAGAATAAACACTCTGTTCATCCAACCTTTCCCCATGGGAGCACACTGGGTTTATATGAAGTGCTAGCTGGAAAGCCTTATATATGTGATATGATAACAGAAACAGTAGTACTCGGCTTTTTCCTGGAAAGTGAGAAAATACTTTCAATGGTTAGGTCTGACCCTGCAGTAGAAGACTTTCTCTGGCAGGTAAGAAGATGGTGATTCTCCTATATATTAATATTCAATTCATCAAGGTTTTTGTGTCACCAAGATGCTAATTTTATCGAACATCTGATGTTTCAGTGATTTATTAGTTAGTTTGGGGCCTTGCTTCCTGTAGGGAAAAACAGCTTTTTGATCTGTACATCTCGCCAATATGCCTCCTCCATATTCCTTGATTTTTTTTTTTTTTTTGAGATTTCAGGAAAGTGCAATTGTTCTTACAAAACTCTTGCTTCCTCAAGTATTTGAAAAGATGTCGATGCAAGAACTTAGGGCCCTTGTTGTAGAGCGATCAACGATGACCATATATATAATGGGAGAAGTGATAGAAGTACCTCACCTTTCCATTGGTTTTCTTTTAGAAGGATTCATAAAAGCCTATGGTTCTGAAGAAAAATTGATAACGCCTCCTGCAGCATTGTTGCCTACTCATGAAAGCCAAAGGTCCCTCTATCCACATGGAAAAGAAATCTCCTCAAATGTAGAAATTTCAGGTAATATATATCATCTTGAAAGGCAGAAAAGAGGCGAGGTTGGTGGTGGAAATAAAACTGAAAACAATGAATCTTTTATTTTCTGGTTAACATAAAATGTGTGATCAACATACGTATCCCCGTGATTTGTTAGCTTTACCCTATTCTATTATCGTTGTTTATTTACTGTCATTCATGGTAATATTTGTTTGCCAAATGTTTCAATGTGATGAAGGTTTTATGATAGGTTGATGAATTTTCTGAATTGTATTATATTAATGGAGAATGGAAGTATTAACAGAAGAAAACATATTCACAAATTAGGTTTAATTCTTCCAAAATATTTTAATGTTTTTCATGTTTTGATTAGTTAAATGTAAATAAGACTTCTGTGTTATCTATTCTGAAAAATTGGAGGTGGGAGTTTCAATGGTCCAAACTGTGTTGCTGTTAAGTTAGTGGGGATCTAAGCTACTACTTTTGTATTGAAATGTTAGTCTTTCCTAGGATTTTTGGTTACTGTACTTTTGAGAATCTGGCTTTCATTTTTGTTGGCATAAGTCTTAACTTAATCTTAGATATAACAAAAAAAAAAGTCCTTTATTTAAGACATTATAAACTTAGTTGTTATGATCATGAAGTATAATTTTCGGCCTTTTTCCTTGGGAGCACGGTGACTGAATTCATAGGAGTGATCCTTAGACCTTGTTGTGTGATGTCAGTAGTTTATTCAGCCTCTATTTGTATGTTTAAAGTATATCGACAAGGAAACCCTTCATAGTCGGTTCTAATCCTTATTTAGTTCACAGTAAAATCTTAATATTAACACATTCCACTAATGTCCTATGTAAAAGGTAATGTGATGATGTTTGGGGAACAAATTGGTCAGTATTAATGCACTCTGCTTATTCAACCACAAAATATGGAAAACAGAGGAAGAAGCTGGTGAAGGCCTGGGGAGAGGGTAAGGGAGGGGAGGCATGTGCGGGGTTAGAAAAAGAAGCGTGGGAACATATATTTTCAGCTACTTATTTATATTCTGCCTAGTATTTGGTGATGCCTGACAAAGAAATGAGTCCTTTTTGGTTAAGAAATTGATGTTGATCATAACAGGTGCAAATGCAGCCAGTTACTATCACCAAGAATCACGGTATCAGGTTGAGACGAGTGCAAGAGTAATAGTTTTTGACATTGCAGCATTTGAGACTCACAGTTCTCTACAGAGAAGGCCATCATCGTTGCTATCACATTCAGTCGAGTACAACCATAGAACTCCAAGTAGAGAGCATGGTCGTCTTATGAGTTGGCCCGAGCATTTCTACAAGCCAAGGCAACATAAACAGAAACTTAGGGGCGCTGATCAACCATCAGATAGCTTGTCAGCAAGAGCAATGCAACTGAGCATCTTTGGAAGCATGGTAAATTTCAATATTATTTGATTCTCTCTATCTGAATGGACCTTGATGAACCTACTTTTTTTCTGAGGATGGCCACATGATAAATAATTTCCACGGACTTAACTTGGTAGTTGTGGCCTGGCTTAAGGAAAGATGCATGGCTTTAAAGTACTAAATATTGGGCCTTATTCAATATATTATTGCTCGAGATAAACCTCTTCATTTATATTGAAGGGAAGCTCACAATGCCAAAAATTTTATAAGTACACTTTTTCAATATTTTCCTGGAAACTTTTCTTCTGGCTATTAGTGAACGTTATCCCGTATATGTTTTTGTCTGAGAACGCCATGTCTGTCTTGTTTGCTTGTTTCACCTGAAGTCTAATCCCTTTATTTGGTAAGGTTGACATGGGATATCGCGCCCACAGCTTTCCAAACAACCAATTAAAGCGATCTCAGAGCCAGTTGCTTTTGAGAGCTGGGTCTCATGGGCGTCCACTAACTTCTGTAAGATCTGAAGGCCCTACTACTATATCGAAAAATCTTGAATTTAGAAAGTTAACTGCAAAGGTCCCTGGCCCTTCAGATAAGGGTAGAAAGGCAAGTGAGAACGAAGCACTGGATAAATCCAGTGATGAGTCTGATGCAGAAGACGGATTTGTAGTGAGAATTGACTCACCGAGTTGTCTCTCTTTCCGCCCTTCTTAGGTAACTATGTTTACTCCCAATATCATTTCTTGGTTTGGGGTTATCCAGATAAAAAAAAAAAAAAAGAAGGTCGTTTGTAGTGACTTGTGGTTCTTTAGATTCTCTTTTTTAACTTTATATAAATATGTATGATGTAAGGTTGTAACATGCAGTACTAGTGTTTAGAAACTTCTGTGTCGACGATGAAGAATGCGTTATATTTCCGGAGTATTTTCTTATACCTCTGCTGTTAACTGTGTGCTAACATTCTAGTCTATTTATTGAAATTTTGGGGTATGTGCGTAGCGAACTAATAACAAAGTTTTTAATAATTTTGTGTAAGTCAATATCACATAAGTTTTATAAAATGATTAACATATAAAATAAAGTATCGATTATAATTTACGTCTTATTTTGAAGTTTGATTTTTACTTTTTTAAATCATTTCTAAAATTGACTTACCTCACATATCATAGTTTTATAAGTGATTAGTCGCTAATAATATCAACAAAATATGTTGAGAGAACTTTTTTATAAAGAGCTAGGTAAAAAGTGTTTGTTGGATAAGTTTTATATAATATAAAACTCTCTATATTCGCAAGTGTATCGATTGTAAACTTGTAGTAAATGAGGTATCAATTTTGTTAGGAATTAACTAAAACTAAATGAATTTAATTTTACCAAAGGTTATGAAAAAAAATTTGAATGAAAATAAAAATAATTAGAAAATTAAGCAATCAAATATGAATTGAGTAAAAATAAATTCAAAAATTAATACGATCAAATCTTATTGAGAACTTAATCACTTATCAAATGAGTTGTCACAATAAAATAAGAATAATCAAGAATAAAAGTCTAGGATTCTTTCTATCGTTATTTTGCTCTTTTTATCACTTTTGATTCAATTTAGTGTCAATTTTAAATTTTCAAAGAATTTGATTATTCTCTCTCAAGACCTAATTAATTAAGCCAATTAATACTCCCGAATTGATTACGAAATTTTAGATTCGTAATCTCTCGATTAACAAAAAACAACCTAATGTTTTTAACTAGTTCTTAAGCAATTTATCGAATAATCGAGTTCTCACACAAGATTTCTCTTTGTATGATCGTCAATTTGATATTTGCATGAGTTACTAGGTCATTAACTCTCATTACTCAACTTAATCAGATTACTTGTGACTCATTCTCTCAATTTATTGTCAAAGTATAAGTAAACACAAATATCACAATACTCAAAACATTGTATTTAAATGTTCAAGTTACAAAATAAGTCACAGTTCATACATCAAAGCTAAAGAAAATAAACAAAGGAGGAAGAAAACTTGAGTTGGTAAGATGATGGCAGCCTTGTGTTTTCCCCAATTTAATAAGATGGTGGTTGCATTTTTCAGGTCTCTTAATGTTTATTTATAGTAAATGAGTGACTTAGGGTTAAGTTTAGGGCTTACTCAGATCACATTGTTCCAAAAATGCCCTCTAAATATCAAAACAGATGGAAAACCCTATATCTAACAAGTGTCTATCACGATGGTAACAGGGGTGTCACAATCGTGACACAACATAAAATCCATTTGTCACAATCATGACACCTCACGCACAGTCATGACATTGGGGAGAAATGTTATGTCATGACTACGACACTCATGTCACTATCGTAACTCTATCTTTTTGCCCAAACATACTCCAACTTCTTTCATTCTTCATTTATCTAGGTTCATTAACTAACAAATACATCAAACCAGTTCAAGAATGCAAGATTAAGATCCAAAATAATGCCCTAAATCACATAACACTTAAAACATAAACAAACAATTAGAGTAACATAATTCTAAGCCTAAACATGTGATAATCATCTAATCAATCCTTATAAACTGTAGCAACCCACTTTCGCAAGACCCGAACCCGACATTGATGGTGATATCCAAGTCTGTGCCCCGCGAGGGTGGCGTGCTAAAGCACTCAATCATTCAAAAATTCACATAATTTTTTTAAAAAATCAATAATACAAAACTATCGATAAAAATTTCAATAGCCATTAGGGGCCCTTTCACAAATATAAAACAATTGAGTCATTTCGGAATACAAATTTATACAATGAGTTGCAGAAAATACACTTCGATACAAAATGGGAAAATGAAATGCAGATGTGAACTGACCCCGACCTCTATTCTTCACTTGAATGCAGTAGGTATACTCCCGTTGGCCTAACGGGGTATTCTTCTGATCTCTGAAAAATAATTGCAATTTTTGAGTGAGTTTTGCGAACTCAATGAGCGACCATCATCGATGGATCACCCAAACACATAACACATAATTCACCTTTCACATGCCCTTCAACACTTCATATACGATACACTTAATCATTCATATTATGCATATGTCGTCCGTATGAGACTCACTTTCGTTCTTATTGTTATGACTGAGTATCTGTCACTCACTTATACAGAATATTGGCCCGTAGAGCTCAGTCAGAATAGAATACTGGCCCATAGGGCTCAATCAGAACAGAATACTGGCCCATAGGGCTCAGTCAGATCAGAATCACGGAGCATAGCTCTACTTGGAAGAGCTTCATACAAGCAACACAAGTCACAACGCCTTTATATTTCATGCATTCATGAGATGGAATGCATCACTTACATTGCATGCTCTTATTCAGTCATAATCACTTATCATTGGGCCGTAGTCCGGCATTCAACATATGATTGAAAATTCACACTTTTACTTGCATGCAATTTCACATTCAAAATTCACTTAACAATCACTTCAGTGCACTTGGTTCAGCTTATTCACATACAAGCAGCACTTTGATATCCATATCAACATCACAATCATCGGATCTCTTGTCCGAAAATCAACACAATCAATCACATTTACGTAATCATTTAATAGTCAATTAATACAAAAATTTAAATAACAAACAATCAAATGAGACCATCTCGGTCTACTTTAAATTCTTAAAATGCCTGAATGCGGACACTTGACCTGCACAACCTATTTATGCAAAACACACATTCATCAATAATCGCACACGTAAAAACATTCACTTATGCACAATTGTAATAATGGACCATATACAATGCATGCTCAATGACAATCTCAGGCATATGTTCTAGAAAACATTTTATCTTCATTCCCATTTCATAATTCATATATGTCTAATTTAACTTAGCTTTACACTTCACTTGTACATAATCTTTCTAAACTCTCCTTTCAATCTTTACCTTTTTCATGTGTCTAGCTTATTCATAAGCTTACACCTCAAGAACACTTAGTTACTTTATATCATAACTTAATTTCTCATCATCTCTTTTCTAGCCTTATATGATCTCAAAATATCCAAATCATCATCCAATAGGAACTCAATTGAAAATCCTATAATGCAAAATCACTAAAATTAATTCTAGAATACTTAAACCCAACATTTTCTAAACTTAATGAAATAGAATCCTTCCAAAAACTCAAAAATTCAAAATTATTTTACCTTCATTCTTCACCAAATGAAGGAATACTTGGCTCAAAGGGAAGCTCTTCTCTTCCTCTACTTGTTTCCCTTCTCGATCTACTCCAAAATCTCTCTTGTAGACTAGGAAAATTGAAACCCTAACTTGTTGTCTCTTCTTTCTCTCTTTCTCTTCTTCTCTTTGTACCTCTCTCTCTCTCTCTCTTTGACATTCTCTCTCTTTTCTCTAGAATTTTCGTTCTTCTCTTCTACTTCCTTCCATTCACGTGTTTCTACCCCATTTATAGGCAAGACAACACTTCTTCTTTCAATTATGCTCTTAATGATTGAGAATTGTCTCATTTGCCCTTCCATTTATGCCTTATGTCTTCTATACTTAAGTGTCTTGCCAAAAACATCTTTGATTATTCTAACATAACACTTTCTTCTAGAAAACTCTTCTCTATTGTCTTATGTTTACAATGACACCAAAAGCATTCAATTCAGTTTAGTGATTCAAAAGATATACTTCAAACATTTTTGGACTATTCTTGTCCAAATCAATGTACGATGCACAACTTCCATCTAAAATTTAAATATCTTAAAGACTGAATTAGATTCCAAGTTCTTCATACCATTTGTAGCTCCATATCTCTAGTTTATCACAAATTAGAAATCATCTCATTTGAAATTCTATAGATCCAGATATACTCAAAATACTGAAGTATGTTCAGTAGAATACTATCAATTCATATTACTTAAGAGTACACTCACTGTATCCGTTCCACTCTTTTCACTCAATCTTTCTCTATTTATTTCAGATGGCTATGATTTTTGGTAGAGATGTAGAGAAATGTCTTACGAATCCAATGGTTCAAGAATCAAGTCATTTGGATGTCTAGAGAGGAAGTTATGATGAAAAGAAGCAACTATGTTTAAGACCTCAATCGTCTTACTTTGTACAGTAACTTCGTATTACTTTTCCTTTCATCTTAAATGAATAGTAACTAAGACAATAGGATGAACAGTAAATTCATCTTACTTTTGCTTCGTCTTAGATGAACAGTAACTAAGACGATAGGATGAACAGTAACTCTGTCTTACTTTTCCTTTCGTCTTACTTTCGCTTCGTCTTAAATGAACAGTAACTAAGACGATAAGATGAACAGTAAATTCATCTTACTTTTCTTTTCGTCTTACTTTTGCTTCGTCTTAGATGAACAGTAACTAAGACGATAGGATGAACAGTAACTTCGTCTTACTTTTGCTCTCCAGAGCATCTCCACTTATAAAGATCATAACTTTTGACTCAAATGTCCAAAATTTTTATACTATATACCGTTGGAAAGATAAAAGAAAGATCTACAACTCTCAAGAGAAAACTTTGCTAAAATCTATCTAAATTAATCAAGATTTTCTCCCTAAGTCAGAACACGAATTTTACAAAGAGCTCCCAATGTACTAGACCCAGTTCTTATTTTATGACAAATTTTGAGACTCTTAGAGATAGAATTGAAATTCAATGTCTTCATACGAAATCTATCCATATATCTCTAGGTTAATCCAAATTAAGAATCATCTCGTTTGGACAACTAGATAAAGCGTTGTGGCTAAAAGACTGAAGCACACTCAGTGAAAATTTTCCATATCACTACTAATTTTGTTTCCAAATCTTTTCTTGTCACAACTCATACCAAGATTACTCTCTCTACTCCCTCTACTTCTCCTTTTCAATAAAATCACATTTAAAAACAATCATGCCTGAAAGTTGTAAATGAGTGCATGTACACTTATTTTTGTACAAAGATTCAATATTTATGTGCATATATGCTAACATTATGCAGGAGCAACAAAATGCATTTCCTTAATCTCTCTTTGAGCTCACCTGTACTGAAATTTCGGGTCCTAACCCTTAATATAGGAACGAGATGTTACATTTCTCCCCTCCTTAAATAAATTTTGTCCTCGAAATTCTCATCTGATTGATCAATACGGTAGAGGTAATAATTCTTTATATGCTTCTCCATTTCTCATATACTTCATTAGATACCCTTCCAAATGACTACAGTCGATAACTCAATAGGTCCTTCAATCACTACTTCAGTTATCACACTATCTTGACTATTTCATGAGAATATTTTAGATTACTTACCAACGTCTACTTCGTATGTTGTCAATCCATCTCTGTTGATCATACCATTATTTCTTAATCTATTCACATATCACATATTTTTTAATCTAAAACCTCTTTCACCAGTAACACTAACTCATAATAATCTTTTATACAGACCAATTCATAATAGCTTACTTATTCTTTCTCCAAATCTGAGCACACCTTGTCAAAGTCGTACCCACAAAAACACTCCATCTTTCTTTGACAGTTCATTTCTGTTTAGTGTTAATACATTCAACTCTTATGCCCATTTCACTATATTCCCTAAATCTGGTGTTGGTCCACCTTCCTCATTTGTCTTTCATGAGTCACTTTACTCTTATTTCAGATTCATCTCACTCACTAACAGCATCTCACATTTATTATGGCCTTTTACCATTTTAGGCCCTTTTAATCTCAATGTAAGGGTGAACGACCACCTTTCTGTCAGACCGTGCCCCATATCGCTTCTAATGATGCCACTATGGTCCCAATTGTAATACCTGTAGTCAATGTGAATTATACCTCAATCTCCTCTTCCAACTAACTCAAAAATTCAAGCATATTCCTAACAGTCAAAACTGTTGGTAGTTCGGACATTCAACCACTTGTTTCTACATCCTTAGCAGCTAAAATACAATCTTAGCATATTCCTACTAGAATGTTTAGCTTAGGTTGTTACTTAGGCTTCTCTAACACTTTCTTTGCTCAATCATCTTGATCGGATATGCGTACTTCTTATTTCGATCATTAAATGTCATTCTTCCAATTTCACTTGAAAGTTCAGATTCGTTTTCACTTTCTCTAGGTGATTCACAATTCTTAATCCTTAGCTTTTAGGCTTTCTTACTTCTTTCCAGTAGACTTGGTCTAAATTTTCAATGCAACTAGCAACACTTTATTTTGTCCCATATTCTACTCAACATTCTGCACTCTTTATTGCACTAAATTTGGAAACCTCAATATCTGAATTTGTATTATTCCATTATAGAATTGTATCAGATTACACAATACTTTTACCAGTATAGCACTCATTTGTACATTTCCTTCAAACTCAATAATCTCCTCAAACTTACGTAATTTATACATTCCAGAAATAATTTTGCACATCTAATGTCTTCAAGATCTCAAAGCAATGTCTATCATAGCAATTCTAAACCATGTATCAAAATCAATTCATAAGACTTTCGTTGTCCTATGCATATTAAAAACTACTTTTTACTATTACAACAGATTGCATCTTAATCTCTGATGCTAAACTTCTTATATACTGCATGATCTCTAAATCCAAATGATATTATTATCATCAGTGTCATATTCCTCAATGAAGGCAATATTGTCTCATGTCATTTTCAGTTTCCCACTTGACTTCTTGTCTCTAATAATTTTCTCTTTTTGTTCGAATTCTTTTAATTCACATCGACTTACTCAAACGCCTAATTATTCGTACTAGTACCTCACGCATTTCAATTTATTTGCATGCTTCATTTTGTGTGTTGATATCATATTCCTCATATTCAATTTGTATCTCCCGAACATATTTACATCGAATATAAGGTGGACCTATATTCTCCTCACATTTGCAATAGTGTCACCTCGAATTTAAAATCCACTCATACAATTGATTCATACACTCTCAGTAGCATTATCCACTTCTTATGTCTAAGTCTCTGCTTGGAATATGACTCCATTATTCACTTTTGACTTATTATATATTTACTTCCGATTTTTTTCTTCATTGATCACTCTTAAATCGTATTGTTTGATCAACTTAACTCAATTTAGGGAAATTCTTCTTTGAAAGAAGATTTCTTGCTACAATCGTCGATATTTTTAGGAAATCCTTATCAAGTAACTATTTTCCATAATTACGTATCAGTCATTCTTAATACCTCGAAAAGATCAATTTCAACTATGCATCATATCTCGATAAGATCAATTTATGCCATAGCTTACAAGATCGAAACATCCTTTGTAATGAGGCTCTATGAGGCACTAAACAATTTTATTTACTCTGATAACTTGGCATATATCACCAAAATCACTACATCTTATCTAGAGATATATTTATGTCGATTCACCAATTAGTAACTTATACTAAGGATACTTTAATCCCATTCAATTCTAGATAACTTTTCTCCTTTTGTGCTAGTTCTCGATCATGGGGATTATGCCCTATTTGTGTCCTTCTTCTTTCCTCAAATTCATCATATATGATAACATCATTGACAATTTCAATTCCTTCCCAATCGATCACTACAAGTACTCTCACATCTTACTCTAACCCATCTTGATTGCCACTTATTCAATAAGTCACCGATTACTTCCTATATCGTCTCCACACATATTATTCATATATCAGATGTGCTTTCACAATGGCAAATCAACCTAACTCAATAACTTTTTCATATATCACTATCATCATCTCTTTTCCAACTGTCATTTATTTCATCTCTCACATGTAGATTCTCAATCAATTCATAATTATAGGGGCATAACCCATTTGAAGCTTAAATCTCCATTCCACATATATATATTCTCATACTGAACCATAAACTTTTATATCGGTAATCACACAACCATTCTAAGTCCAAGTTCAACCTCTAAAGGTCATATCAACTTGGCTTATACACTTTAATCTCACCATTTCTACTTATACCCTTATTTTTCCTCAAACAATCCATGACAATGTATTCACATTTATATCACCTTCGAAAATTTATAACCTGAACGCAATATCGATTTCATATTCAATAGTACATCCACCGATACAAATACACGGAATCTTTATCTGTTATATCCAAACATATACTATTTCTTTTTCCATATGTATATATATATATCCTTAACCAATCCAGAATTTCCGATGCATGATCATTATAAATGTTCGGTCTTAGTTTTCCCCAACTGTCTCCTTATACTGAATTACAAACTCTTATAACAATACTCACATAACCATTTCAGTTCCAAATTCGTCCTTTTATGATCATAACAATTTTATAATTTCATTTTATTCTGTCTGTACACTTTAGTCTCCTCATTTCTACTCATATTCTTATTTTCTTCAATCAATTTATGGCAATATACTTACTCACACCTATATTACCTTCAAGGGTATGCACCCCTTTGTGGTGGACTCTTATTTATCATGCAAAACCAGATACTATTTCTCATTTTCAAAATGTCCATAAACCTTTATTTTCTCACATTCTGTCAGATCATTATTTCTCTCAATGCTTCTAGCAGCTCAGACTCTTAAGGAATACTCATGCAAATGACTCATACTGGGGATCAGTTGTCGTTGTCTGCTATGACATATCTAATGTGCATGCAACTTAACACATATTTCAGACTGCCCATATAAGATAGTACTTCTGGGCTCTGATACTACATAAATATAACACCCCACTCCCGCAAGACCTGAACCCGACATCGATAGTGATATCCGAGTCTGTGCCCTGCGAGAGTGGCATGCTAGAGCACTCAATCATTCAAAAATCCACATAAATTATTTTTTTAAAATCAATAACACAAAATCATCGATAAAAATTTTGATAGCCATTAGGGGCCCTTTCACAAATATAAAACATTTGAGTCATTGCGGAATACAAATTTATACAATGAGTTACAAAAAATACAATTCGATATAAAATAAAAAAATGTAATGCAAACGCGAACTGATCCCGATTTCTATTCTTCGCTTGAATGCAGTAGGTATATTCCCGTTGGCCTCACGGTGTATTCTTCATATTACTAAAAAATAATTGCAATTTTTGGGTGAGTTTTGCGAACTCAATGAGCGACTATCATCGATGGCTCACCCAAACACATAACACATAATTCACCTTTTACATTCCTTTTAACACTTCATATACAATACACTTAATCATTCATATTATACATATGTCGTCTGTATGAGACTCACTTTCATTCTTATTGTTGTGACTGAGTGCCTGTCACTCACTTATACAAAATACTGGCCCGTAAGGCTCAGTCAAAATAGAATACTAGCCCATAAGGCTCAATCAGAGCAGAATACTGGCCCATAGGGCTTAGTCAGATCAGAATCACAGAGCATAGCTCTACGTGGAAGCGCTTCATACAGGCAACACAAGTCACAACGCCTTTATATTTCATGCGTTTATGAGATGGAATCCATCACCTACATTGCATGGAATGCATCACTTACATTGCATGCTCTTATTCAGTCATAATCACTTATCATTGGACCGTAGTCTGACTTTCAACATATGATTGAAAATTTACACTTTTACTTGCATATAATTTCACATTCAGAATTCACTTAGTAATCACTTCAGTGCACTTAGTTCAGCTTATTCACATACAAACAGCACTTCGATATCCATATCAACATCACAATCATCGGACCTCCTATCCGGAAATCAACATAATCAATCACATTTACGTAATCATTTAATAGTCAATTAATACAAAAATTCAAATAAAAAACAATGAAATAAGACCATCTCGGTCTACTCACTGTACGCTCCAGATTAACATTTACTTTCAAATTATGGGAACGCCTGAATGCAGACACTTAACTTGCACATCCCATTTACGCAAAACACATATTGCACACTCATCAATAATCGCACACGTAAAAACATTCACTTATGCACAATTGTAATAATGGACCATATATAATGCATGCTCAATGACAATCCCGGGCATGTAACATCCTGTTACTGTTAGCAAGGGTATTTTGGTAATTTGGGACAGACTGATAGGGTTTTCATTGCATTCACTGATTGAGCATGTTACTGGCCTCTGATTATAGAGGAACAGGCTTATTGCATATGCATTTATTCATAGGTACATGCATTCATGGTTTTCCGGTATTTTAATTG
>JANZLD010000001.1:35418358-35445073 GCA_026413575.1 Erythroxylum carthagenense | reverse complement strand
GGAAAATTGAAACCCTAACTTGTTGTCTCTTCTTTCTCTCTTTCTCTTCTTCTCTTTGTACCTCTCTCTCTCTCTCTTTTTTGACATTCTCTCTCTTTTCTCTAGAATTTTCGTTCTTCTCTTCTACTTCCTTCCATTCACATGTTTCTACTCCATTTATAGGCAAGACAACACTTCTTCTTCCAATTATGCCCTTAATGATTGAGAATTGTCTCATTTGTCATTCCATTTATACCTTATGTCTTCTATACTTAAGTATCTTGCCAAAAATACTCTTGATTATTCTAACATAACACTTTCTTCTAGAAAACTCTTCTCTATTGCCTTACGTTTCCAATGACACCAAAAGCATTCAATTCAGTTTAGTGATTCAAAAGATATACTTCAAATATTTTTGGATTATTCTTGTCCAAATCAATGTACGATGCACAACTTCCATCTAAAATTTAAATATCTTAGAGACTGAATTAGATTCCAAGTTCTTCATACCATTTGCAGCTCCATGTCTCTAGTTTACCACAAATTAGAAATCATCTCATTTCAAATTCTATAGGTCCAGATATACTCAAAATACTGAAGTATGTTCAGTAAAATACTATCAGTTCATATTACTTAAGAGTACACTCATTGTACCCGTCCCACTCTTTTCACTCAATCTTTCTCTATTTATTTTAGATGACCATATTTTTAGTAGAGATGTAGAGCAATGTCTTACGAATCCAATGGTTTAAGAATCAAGTCATTTGGATGTCTAGAGAGGAAATTATGACAAAAAGAAGCAACTATGTTTAAGACCTCAATCATCTTACTTTGTACAGTAACTTTGCTTACTTTTCCTTTCGTCTTGCTTTCGCTTCGTCTTAAATGAATAGTAACTAAGACGATAGGATGAACAGTAACTTCTTCTTACTTTTTCTTTCGTCTTACTTTTGCTTCGTCTTAGATGAACAGTAACTAAGACGATAGGATGAATAGTAACTTCGTCTTACTTTTCCTTTCGTCTTACTTTCGCTTCGTCTTAAATGAACAGTAACTAAGACGATAGGATGAACAGCAACTTCGTCTTACTTTTCTTTTCGTCTTACTTTTGCTTCGTCTTAGATGAACAATAACTAAGACGATAGGATGAACAGTAACTGCGTCTTACTTTTGCTCTCTAGAGCATCTCCACTTATAAAGATCATAACTTTTGACTCAGATGTCTAAAATTTTCATACTATATACCGTTGGAAAGATAAAAGAAAGATCTACAACTCTTAATAAGACTTTGCCAAAATCTATCTAAATTAATCCAGATTTTCTCCCTAAGTCAGAACACGAATTTTACAATCAGCTCCCAATGTACTAGACCCAGTTTCTCACTTTATGACAAATTTTGAGATTGTTAGAGACAGAATTGAAATTCGATGTTTGTATACGAAATGTAGCCATATATCTCTAGGTTAATCCAAATTAAGAATCATCTCATTTGGACAACTAGAGAAAACGTTGTGGCTAAAAGACTGAAGCACACTCAGTGAAAATTTTCCATATCACTACTAATTTTGTTTCCAAATCTTTCCTTATCACAATTTATACCAAGATCACTCTCTCTACTCCCTTTGCTTCTCTTTTTCAATAAAATCACATTTAAAAACAATCATGCCTGAAAGTTGTAAATGAGTGCATGTACACTTATTTTTGTGCAAAGATTCAATATTTATATGCATATATGCTAACATTATGCATGAGCAAGAAAATATATTTCCTTAATCTCTCTTTGAGCTCACCTGTACTGAAATTTCGGGTCCTACCCTTTAATAGGGGAACGAGATGTTACATTTCTCCTCTCCTTAAATAAATTTCGTCCCTGAAATTCTCATCTAATTGATCAATACGGTAGAGGTAATAATTCTTCATATGCTTTTCTATTTCCCATATACTTCATCAGATACCCTTCCAAATGACTACAACCAATAACTCAATAGGTCCTTCAATCACTACTTCAGTTATCACATTATCTTAACTATTTCATGTTAATATTTTAGATTACTTACCAACTTCTATTTCGTATGTTGTCAATCTATCTCTGTTGATCATATCATTATTTCTTAATCTATTCACATATCACATATTTTTGAGTCTAAAACCTCTTTTACTAGTAACACCAACTCATAATAATCTTTTATAGAGACCAATTCATAAGAGCTTATTTATTCTTTCTCCAAATCTGAACACACCTTGTCAAGGTCGTACCCACAAAAAACTCCATTTTTTCTTTGACTCAGTATTAATATATTCAACTCTTATGCCTATTTCTCTTCGGTGTTTATTAGTAGAACTTTTTTTTTGTATATCTTTTATAAAAACAATTAAAAATTTGTTGACTATTTTGATGTCATTTAGAAAAGAATGTTTTTTATGAATTTAATAAAATTTTTTATATATTAATTAAAGAGCAAAGAATCCAATTCTAATTGTCTGATAGATCAGGATGAGGATGGGCGTACAATATAATATATATAATTAAAGAGCAAAGAATCCAATTCTAATTGTCTGATAGATTAGGATGAGGATGGGCGTACAATATAATATATATTTAATTTTCATGTTAATCTCTCGCTCGCAGTCATCATAGTCCGTCTTACCCTGCAAGCAAAAGCCAACACTTGAAAAAGAAAACCGGTGGGCATTATACGCTGCTTTTAATTTCTGCGCCCCTGGAATGTCTGAAATTGGCATCCAAACTAAACTGATCTTGAAAAAGAAAACTGGTGGGCGTTATACGCTGCTTCTAATTAATTGGTTGTTTCTCCGCCCGTGGAATGTCTGAAATCGGCATCCAAACTAAACTGATGTGCTTCCTATAAATAGACACCATTATCCGGCCGGCGCGTGTATGAAATGAAATGAAATGGGGCTCTTGTACGCAAGCACTGAAATGAAACTAGTGAATGGTGAGGCTGGCTATCTACTTGAAGACGTGCCTCACTTGTCCGATTACATTCCTCATCTCCCCGTACGCCTCCCTCATCTCTCTTTCTTTTTCCTTTTACATTATCTCTGTTATATGATTTTCTTTGGATGATCTGTATATCCTAATGAGATTGCCAACTCCAGTTTTGCTCATTTTTTATTTACTCTATTCCCGTAAGTTCTCTTCCAGTTTTATACACTGACTCCAACTTCACACTAGTTTTACTTCTTGTATTTGTTTTCTTTTCTATGGTTTCGTGTGCATATGCGTGTATGTCTTTCCTTTCGATTAGCTGATGAACTCAGGGTGGACTTGATGGGGATGGGATATTGTCGTAATGGCTTCTTCGGTTTCTAGTTTAATTAGATGAATATGAGCACATACGCTCCAGCATCGGATCTTATTATATTCACCTTCTGTATGCCATTTCTCTCTCTTTCCCTCCCCTTTTTCTTGGTCTAGTTGTGTTCATATTGTTGGTTTTATCTTGTGTCCCAGACCTATCCAAACCCATTACAGGACAATCCTGCCTATTCTGTCGTCAGGTAAGTCGCAACTTTATTTTCGAATTTCTTTATTTTTATCACTCTCTGTTGTTTTTTGGACAATTTATCCTATGGGATTTGCATTATGTGTTTTAGGCAGTACTTTGTTCATTTCGATGATACTGTGCCCCAAAAGGTTAGTTTTGCTGTCTCATACCTAATGCCCCATTTTCATGGTTTTGGTAGTAATACAATTTTGATACCATCTGCTTTTCCTAATTAGGGGAGTTTTGGGTTTGTACACTGTTAGCGATCATGCAGGTGCAGGCTAAGAGAATGTCGTGGATGTTAGTAATTTTGTCAGTCTGCAGGAGGACGCCCCCTACTGGTTTATAGTCGCAGGAAGAGGGGTAGTACAACTGTCCAATAACTAATTGTGACACCTAGGCTGTAGGTTGTTACGTGTGGGGAATATTAGACATATAAAGAGCTAGAAATCTATTAGAGGGGATTATCCTTTTTTTTTTTTTGGGAATATCCTGTATTCGGCTGAGGCTTGGGAGGGGTTGCAAAGGTGCCCTTATTTCTCTGTTATTATCAATACAAATCAGTATTTTCCTTTCTTTCTCTTTCTTTGCATTGTCACTTAGATCCTAACTCTACCATACACTTACATATATCTTTAATACTCAAGCAGTCCCTTAATGTAATTGCCCACGCCATGGCATGTGACTGGATTTGCTTGACAGTACGAGGCCATTATGCGTCTTAGAAATTATAATTTTGCAGAGTTGGACAGAAGTTATTATTGTCATGTGGAATGAAACTTGCAATATTAAGAATTTGGAGGTTTAAGTTCATTTAACATTAAACGTAATCTTAATTAAAAAAAAACATTAAATGTAAACATTTTTGTATTACGTTAAACATTAAATGTAAACTTTATTGTATTATGTTATGCCACCCCATTATCTCTAGAAGTTTTAATTGTATGTGTGGGCTTTACACATGTGGAATAGGGAGCTGGTTCTGATAACTATTTCTTTATTTGACAACTTCCTTCTATATTCGTTATGATTAGGATCATCTAACAATTGTGCGTGACCTATTTGACAACTTTCTTCTATATTTGTGAAGTTATGATCAGGATCATCTACTAATTATGCGTGACCTATTATGATTCTAGATCGTGGTTCACAAGGATAGCCCAAGAGGGGTTCACTTTCGACGTGCTGGGCCTCGTCAGAAGGTATACTTGCTTTTTGATTCTCTGAAAGGCTTTTAATATGTTGATTCGGGTATATAACACTGGAATTACTATCATGTGCTGATAATGGTGCAGAAATTTCCATAAAATGATGTGCAGGTTTATTTCAAGTCAGATGATGTTCATGCTTGTATTGTTACATGTGGTGGGCTATGTCCAGGGCTCAACACAGTGATAAGGGAAATTGTTTGTGGCCTTTATCACATGTATGGCGCCAGCAAAGTCCTTGGAATTGATGTAAGTGGATGCTCTTAACATCCTTCAAGTCCAACTTTTCTTATTCTAGGATCTATTATTTTCTTGAAGGTACTTACCTATATGAATGTAGTAAAATTATAAGTGAATCCTGTACTTTCTCATGTAGCTAGTAAGTGATTACTTGGGATTTGAAAAATGGGTCCTCTAATCCCCATTCCTTCTCATCCTACTGAAAAACGAGTCCTCTAATCCCCACCCCTTCTCATCCCACCCCTCAAAACTTATCCAGGGGCTCCATCCTCTTAATGGAAAAAGATATCCTAATACAGGATTTTGGAATGATTTTAATAACTAAATGTTGTTGAAGATGATGATATTGCAGTTGTCAATTTGGTATCCCACCAGCATTTCTGGTTGATTTTTATATAGGGAGGCTACAGGGGTTTCTACTGCAAAAACACTATTAGTTTAACACCTAGGATTGTCAATGACATCCATAAGCGTGGTGGTACTATCCTGGGGACATCTCGAGGTGGCCATGATACGACAAAGATAGTTGATAACATTGAGGATCGTGGGATCAATCAGGTCTGCATTAGAAATTGAGAAAGATTCTTGTTGCATTTCTGTTAATGATTTTATTGTGTTTGAACAAGCTTAAAATTTTGGGATGAAAATCCCCTTCATGGTCCAGGTTTATATAATTGGAGGTGATGGAACTCAAAAGGGAGCAGCAGCTATTTATCAGGTAAGTTCATGCATAACTCCTAGAGAGAATTAAAATGACTTTCAATGACGATGATAATGATTTCATTGGCTACAAAGTGTAGCAGAGCACAAAGATAAACAATTTTCAAATCGTCAAACTTAACTTCTTTCATCTGTTCTCATTTTTTTTGTTGTTTTGCATTCTTATTTTGATATGAATCATCAGCTGAAACTACTTTATGATTCTTTTAACTGATTGAGAGGTGTAAGCTGTTTGAGAATAAGATCTCTGTTTGGATAGCTTCTCTTTGTATTTGGTTCTACATCACAACCACTATTATAGGAAGCTCATGAACATCTTTTTTTACAGAAGATGGTTGTTCAATATGAAACACCTATCAAAATTTTCCTAGATTGATGATGATTGTTTGGTAAATCTAATTATGCTTTCATAGCATTACTTTAAACTCTGTGTCACAACTGCCCCTGGAAACTATGCAGGAAATCAGAAATCGGGGCCTCAAAGTTGCTGTTGCTGGCATTCCGAAAACGATTGATAATGACATTCCGGTACTCAGCCTCCACTTCTGGTTTATTTGACTCCTTCACATTTTCTACTCAGATATAGTATTCATGAATGGATGCTAATGTTAGCTTCATAATTATTTTTATATTTTTATAATTTATTGAATTTTCTACTTGGTTTTCAGACTTTGCTGGAGCCATTGCTGTTTGAAATTGATTCATGCTAGGTTTCCTTGCTTGGTCCAGGTTATTGACAAGTCCTTTGGTTTTGATACTGCGGTTGAGGAAGCTCAACGAGCAATTAATGCTGCACATGTTGAAGCAGAAAGTGTGGAGAATGGAATTGGTCTAGTGAAGCTAATGGGGCGTTACAGTGGCAAGTTAAATCATCAGCATGTAGAATTACTAAAAGCCAGAGTGGCATGATCAATATTCTTGTGTATGCTTGCACTTTTCCGATTTCTTCATCAGTCTTACTGAACCTTTCTACAATCTTTTTGGATTTTTAACTCAGGTTTCATTGCAATGTATGCTACCCTGGCTAGCCGAGATGTAGACTGTTGTTTGATTCCAGAATCACCCTTCTACCTTGAAGGAAAAGGAGGGCTTTTTGAGTTCATTGACAAACGACTGAAAGAAAATGGGCACATGGTTATTGTTATTGCTGAAGGAGCAGGACAAGATCTTCTTAACGAGAGTCTGCAATCCATTGATGAGCAAGATGCTTCAGGAAACAAGCTACTGAAGGATGTGGGCTTGTGGATATCTCAGATGATCAAGGTATTGCTTACCATATAAAACGAGCTTGATAGTGCTCATATCAATGGTACTCTGGATGACTGTCATTTGATATAAAATATGATTGCTAAAGGAGCAGAATGTTTGTCAGAATAGCAGTTACATATTGAAGATGTAAGGTTAATGATGGTATCCTCATTCTTTGTTCCTTTTATTATCAATGGCAGCAAAAGCATTTTAGATAAATTCAATTGTTCAGAAGTACCTTTTCAAGGGAGTATTAGTCCACTTGCATCTTGATGTGAGGATTAAGTATACCAATGTGTCCATCAATTTTGAATTGCTTTGTAAAAATAGTTTCTCTATGGAAAAAGTTGGGGAATGAATATACTTATGATTTTTGTATTGATTGCCCAGACATCTAAAATGGCTAAGTTATTCCTTCTTTAAGAGTTTGTTCTAATTTGTGCTGCAGGCTCATTTTGCAAAAGAAAATAAGCTGAGCATCACTCTCAAGTATATAGGTATAACTTATATGCTTTAGAGTTTTCAACTGAAATTGTTTTGATGCACATGCGAGCTATAACCAAAATATTCTTCAGATCCCACATATATGATACGTGCTATTCCAAGCAATGCTTCCGATAATGTCTACTGCACTCTACTTGCTCAAAGCGCAGTTCACGGAGCAATGGCAGGATATACTGGCTTCACCGTTGGACTTGTCAATACTAGACAGACATACATTCCTTTCAATGTATGTTTCTCAGCCAAAGCGAATAATTTCCTTGGAAATGCAGCAGAAGTTTAAGATATATGTTCTAGTATAAGCAATTTACCTTTTTTTTATTTTGGCCCGGAAAAAAGTTTTTTTTCTTCTGGTTTTTTCTTTTGTGGGCATTGTTTTTCTTTCTGCAAGCCCATTAGCATCTCCACGTACGTTACATTCCTGCATCCTTATTTTCTTTTCACTTCTGCTTTCTATTTGTCAGATCAATTATTCTGGATAGAAACGTTAATTATGGTTTGATAATACTTCTGTTTTAGCGTATAATTGAGAAGCAGAACAAGGTAGTCATTACTGACAGGATGTGGGCAAGGCTTCTATCTTCAACTAACCAACCTAGCTTCATGAGCCCCAAAGTTATCAATGAAGTAGATAAAGAGCAAAAGCCTTCAACTCAGTTGTGAGATGGTGATAATTGAGGAAGAGATGCAAAATAAGAGCATAATATCAGATCCTAAAGGATAACAAATAAGGGTAAAGAAGAGCCCTAGCATGACTTGAGCAGCTTTATTGATCATTCTATGTAATCTTCAATCACAGTTTAAAGTTGCTTTCTAAGCACGTCAAATCAGGGAGGATGCATTTCTGGTTTCTGTCGTTTAATGTACTTGATATGTGAGCTTTTGTATGGAAGTAACTCCCTTGTTTTATTGACTTCTTTCCCCTTTTGTATGTTCTGCCACCTGATTTGTCACCTTATATGGGATTTGAGACATATTGTGGAGACCATTAATTTGAGGTTAAAATCTTGCTAATTTCACCTTTTCATCTATTTGATTTTAGATTTTGGTAAAGATGCATTTTAAACTCTAATGTTTGCCCTATCATTTAATTTAGGGCTTAAATTTTGGTTATATTCAAGGAATTAGCCAGTATAAAATCACTTAAAATAAATTTTGAATTCATGGAACTTTAAGCTCTTGTTTCCATCTTATATCACATTTTTATATATAAGGGATCTCAACATTACAAGTATCTTATTTTACGATACCCAAAAAAATAAAGGTGTGATATTGATGTTGGTAAAATTTATCATCTTTTATTGGGTTTGTTAAACCTTTGATGTCAAGACATCCAACATAGGATTGAACAGTGTCTCTGGTATAGGCACTTTATTAAAGTTAGCGCAGACCTAAAGAGAATGTTTAGGGAAAGAGAGATGTAAATTTCTGTTTGTCAAGTAGAAACTCATTTTATATATGAGAGCTGATACAATATGGACCTTACATGTGGATTCGTTCCTTCATTAGGAAGAGTTTAGGGAATGTGAATCTTGAGACATGGTTAAGTAGTAGATCGAGCCATCATTTTGAGGAGCGAAGTGTGCTCTTTATGGAGGAGTAACATTTTCCCTCGTTGATCTTAAGGAAGATTAACAAGATTTTAATAGACCAAAGTACTTTTAAGTTATGTGAACGACCTGTTTGTTATCCATTTGTAGTTGTATGCTTGTCCATCTCTTATCTAGCAGGACGTTATGGTTGCTCTAATACGTGTCTAGTGCGAGTGTATATCTGTGATTCTGCATCTTTTTAAGCTAGATTGAATGTTTGTTAAGTTATTGCTTGTCGAGTAGGAGATTACGAGTCTACAAATCTATGAATAGTTGAATACGAGAAATAAGTTTGTGACTTTCTGGCTTGTCTCGTGGGAGATAGCAATTCTACGGCTCTACGACTTGTTGAACATAAGTCAGTGTCTATGAGTCTATGGCTTGTTGATTGCTCTAACATGTCATTTCAATACGGTATGTTCATAAATGTCTTTTGGGTATTCTTGAATATCTTATACCTTGTAACAGTGGGATGTTACATAAAAAGCAGAAAAATGATTTATCAGCAAGTCTCTCTAACATTTTATCCACAAAGAGTAATGGAAATGGTCCTTTCTTGTAGTTAAATTAAGCTTTCTAAAGTATATGCACATTCTCCACCCGTTCTGTATCCTCATTGGTACCAACTCATCATTCTGGTTTCATGTCACTGTCATACCAATTTTCTTGGGCATAACATGCACTGGACTTATCCATTCGTTGTCCGAGATTGGATAAATTATACTTGCATCTAAAAGTTTTAAATTTTCTTTCGTTACCACATCTTTTATTGTTGGATTGAGTCTTGTTTGGGTTCCTGTTTTGGTTTAGCATTCTCGTCTAAAAGAATCTTATGCATGCAAATCATCGTGCTAATTCCTTTTATGTCCGCCAAAGTTCAACCAATTGTAGTTTTGTATTCTTTAATTAGTGGCGTCAATTTTTCCTCTTACCCTTTATTCAACCTTTTTGAAATGATCATTGATAATGACTCTCCATCACTCAAATAGACATATTTAAGTTGATTAGGTAGGGTTTTCAATTCGATCTTCGGAGCCTGCAAAATAGAAGGTGGCATTTTCTTGTGATTTACAGTAAGTTCAACATTCAACATTTCGAATTTATTTGCATTGCTGATAATGATTCCACAACTTCACAAGTTTCATCAATTTGCTCGTTCACTTCCGATTTGGCCTTAAACTCTAACTCATCTTCAATATTTTCTTCATTAAGCCCATCCTGTACAAATGAATCCACAATATCCATATGATAGACAAGTTGAAGATCATTAGGGTATTTCATTGCTACAAATTGAAGATCATTAGGTTATTTTATTGCTTCGAAAATATTGAACTTTAATATCTCTCCATCAAACTCGACAGAAAGGGTACCCTCATCCACATCAATTTTTGTCTTGGTCGTCTTAATTAACGACCTACCCAACAGAATCAAAGCTGAATGTTCTACACTATTTTCGTCCATTTTCGAGATGTAAAAGTCCACTAGAAATACCAAACTATTAACTTGGACTAAAACATCCTCAAAACTCCAATAGGATGCACATACGAATAATCAGTTAGTTGGATATTCACATTAGTTTCTTGCGAAGAATTCAAATTTAAAGCTCGATAAATTGAATATGGCATGACATTAATAAATGTAACTAAGTCTCGCATGGCATGCTCAATTTTTATTTACCAATAGCACACAAAAGTGTAAAGATACGATTTTTGCATTTTTCCAATAATTTTCTATTTATCACAACTGATATATTCTTACCCAAAATTATTCTCTCCTTGTCCTTCAGCTTCCTTTTATTTATGCACAACTCCTTTAAGAATTTTGCATATTTTGGAACTTGCTTGATAGATTCCAGAAGTGGTATATTAATTTTCACCTTTTGGAAAGTTTTTAAGATCTCTCTTTCATATTCATCATCTTTCGGTTTAGCTAACCTACTAGAAAAAGGAGGTAAACGTGCATTAATTGATAATGATGAAGGTGAATCATTTTTTACCTTTGTTGATTCTTGAGTTGGAAGTTCTTCCTTCTTTTCTTCATCATCGTGCTTTTCTATCTTCATTGGTGAAAAAGTTCCGTATTAAATTTCTTTACCACTTCTTAAAGTCATTGCACTCACATTCTCTTTAGGATTCACCACTATTTGGGAAGGTAATTTTCTTAATGTTTGCACTTCCAATTTACTCATCGAGGTGGCTAATTGAGTTATCTGATTTCCTAAATTTTGAAAGTCTGCCCTTATTTCCTATTGAAATTGTTAAGTATTATTAGCAAGTACTTTAATAATTTCATCTAAAGATGTACCTGAATTTGAATATTGACGTTGAGCATATGTAGGGACTTGAGGTTGTTTCAAATTGTGAGGTTGATATCGTTATTGGCCTTCATGATTTCCATAGCTCAAATTTGGATGGTCCCTCCATCCTGGATTGTAGTAATTGGAATAAGGGTCATACTTTTGTTGAGGTTAACTAGGAAAGCTCCCTATTGCATTAGCTTCTTAAAGAGAGTCTTGTTGCAATGTAGGACGCATATCCGTAGGATGTCCAGAAAATGAGCATATTTCATACACTTTTGTCGATTGCAATTGACCTACAACTATTTGATGAACTAGAGCGGTTAAATAAAAAATTTTATCCTCAAGATCCATGTTCCTTACCTCATTCACACGCTTAATAGCTCCATCCATCCTTATCCTATTATGTTGAGAATTGTCAGCTATAATTGATTTCAATTATCTAGCTGTCTCAGGTGTTTTATTTACCAAAGATCCTCCACTAGCTATATCAACCATACTTCGATCCATTAGCAAATAGTCCTTCATAAAAGTATTAAATCAGAAGTTGATTGGGAATTTGGTAGTGTGGGTAGCTGACACATAACTCCTTAAACCTCTCTCAATATTTATATAATGTTTCTCTTGTAATTTGTCTTATCTCACATATCTCCTTTCTAATATTTGCTACTCTTGATGCAGGAAAGAACTTCCCTAGAAACATTATTCTCTTCTCGTTCCATGTTGTCACTAAACCAATATAGTCAATCCTTTGCTTTATCTTTCAATAAGAATAAGAAGGTTTTGAGATTAATTTATTTTTCTGTCATCCATTGTGGCTTCATTTCATAGTAGACAATAAGAAATTCTTTCAGATGTTTATGTGGATCTTCTCCTGTAAGACCAAGAAAAGTAGGCAATAAGTGAATCAAACCAAATTTTAATTCAAAATCTATCTCAATATATGGAAATTTAATGCATAAGGGTTGTTGATTCAAATTTAATGCCGCTAACTCCCTCAACGTTCTAAGGTTGAGATTTGCCATCTTTTCTTCTACTTCTTGAAAATTAGAGTCTTCACTAGCTGTTAGATCTACTTCAACTTTCATATCTAAAAGTGAATGACTGCTTCCTCGCTTACTCTATTTTCTCAAAGACACATTGTCTTCTCAATTTCTGGATTATATTGTAATTTATCTATCTGAGAAACATGAGTCATACAAGACAAGAGATTAGCAATAACTGTAAAATAAAAACACAAAGAAACTAAGAAACTAAAGTAAGTCTCGAATAACGACGTCAAATTTTGGTCGGGTTGTCGAAGCCTCCAAAATAATTCTAATTCTCTAAACTTTTTGCAATAGTCATGAAACTAGGTCAAATCACAAGAGAACTAGACTATAGTTTTTTAATTTCAAGTAATGAAACTAAAAGGGGGTTTTGATTAAGTAACTTATTAACTAAAAATAATAAGAATTCAAATTAAATCAACTGAATATAAAAGTGAGAAAATCAAGATTACCAAACTCTGATTCATGAGAAAGATCTCATCTAATTATAACATTAATCATTGGTTTAAAAAGAATATTTTCACAATTCAAGCAGCTGGTCCAAAACATATTAGGATAGCCATAATAAGTCTCAAATTTTCATAAATTAATTGGTTCAATCCCAGCATCTAAACTAAAACTTATCATCCATTGACTTAGTGTGATAACATTCTATATTAAATAAATGATAGGAATAAGCTTAGTGAAAAAGACTAACCCTAAATTAAATAATTGAGATAGCTGCAACTATTTAATTTAGTTTTCTTTTTTATCATAAGTTAAATATGGAAATTCATAAATAACCTATTTGCTACTTGTACCAATCCTTTATGAAAATTATAGATCATTAAATTCATAGATAGCAATAGAATAATCAATGTAAATTAAATTATCAGATTAACCAATAGTAATCATTCATGAAATATGAGAACTTAAAACAAGAAGTACTCGAATTAAAAGGTGAATAAAAGGTTTATAACACAAAATTAAACAAAGTTACAACTAAAGTTTCAAATCCACTCTAATCAGAACAATTGATTTTAGCCACACATGACTTTGGCTTCAATATAAAAAAAAAAAGAAGAAATATAAAGAATTGTTAAAAATTTAAGAAGAGAGAATCCTTTTCTGTTATGAGAAACATCCCTTTTATAGGATTTTCTGATCTAATCCTAATATAATTCTAACTTGTAAAGATGTCTATCTAAAACAAATTCATATTTAAATTCCTACATGATAAGGATATAAATAAGTTTCTCAGTTAAACTCTAACTCTTCAAGTGATCAACCTTATCCATTGCAACAATCTCTTCACTTCATCCAAAATTCATGATTATCATCAATAGAGTCCTAATTTGATGCAATTTCTACTTTTCATCTCCAAAAACAAAACAAACATTAGTTTTCATATTTAAGTCCCAAAATAAATCTAAAACAAAGGGTGTGCTCAAGATAACATCTTGTTAAATAGTACATCCTCAATTATTTTGATTGATCCAAAAAAATTGTGGGCATAGAAAACTTTCTAGCAAGTATATGGTACCAATATATTTATAATGAAAGGATCTATGTGTAATGTAAACAAGTTTCTTGTAATATCTTTTTTGTAAATTTCCTTTTAATCAACCTTTTTATCATCCCAATCATATCGTACCTAAACCCCATTACAACCTAATAAAGACCTTTTGATTTTTGATTCTAGTTTACATATGAGTGGTGAAGAGGTGATAAAATTACAAGCCTATGGTAAGAATTCTACTATGTATTGATTTGAGAGTTTGATAAATTTCACCTTAAACACATGAGTAAATTGAGTGAAATCTTAGTAAGAATGTAAAGGATTATGTTTTTTATTTCAGCGAGACCATTCATGTGATTATTATTAATATTAACTTAGGAAGTTAGTTTTAAGATAACTTGAATCTATTTGTGTGTTAATTTGATTAACATGATATGATGATTTATAGTATGAATGGAAAAGTTAAGGTTAATGAAGGATAGATGCTATAAGATTTATAATTTTGATTATCATTTGTTTGAGGATAAAGCTTAAGGGTGAGGATGTTTGATATATGTGTATTTGATTGTATTTATAAACTCATATTGGAAGTATTTTCTTGATATTTTGTAATTTTGTTGTATATTTGGTACTTAATTTAATCCAAGTGCATTTATAGGTTATAATTATCTTCAAGTACCAAAAATAGAAGAATTCGGATGAAAATGTGGCATAAAACAAAGTTTTGAAGTAAGTTAGAGATACACAGATGTGTCTATTTGTGTAAGTCTCAAAGCCCGTGTAAAATCGTGAATTCTAGTGATTTTGAATATATACAGTCTCTCACACGCCTATATATCAGATTGTATATGTATCAAAAACCTTAAAATTTACTATAAAAGGATATTAGTGGAGGCAATTAGAGGAGAGCCAACTTTTGGAGTAGATTCCAGACATAGAAAGCTTACAAAAGGGATGATATTGATTCATAGACATGGAGCACGTGAAGAATTCATCAATAGATCTAATAGATTACATCATTAGACCTCAAACTTGCGGGAACATTCAATATAAGAGAAACGCAGATTTAGAATTATGATTCCTTTGTTTTCTATTCATTTATTTTCTTATTTATCTTTGATTTCATTTTCTATTGTATGTAACTAAATGTATTTAATGTCTAGGTGTGATGAACCCTAGTTAGGATAATAATATGTCTTGATTCTTATATTTAATGCAATTATTTTGATTGATCTATTATGATTCAATTATGTGTTTTATGCATGTTATAATAGATCCAAAATGTTAGTGCATGATTTGATTTTATATCATCGAGAAATCCTTTGTATGAATAGATCTACCATAATTGAAAGGAGTCAATTGCAATCATAGAGATAGGTCCACATAAATCCTTTGGATTTAGGTCAAATCTAATAACACAATTCATAAATCGATAATGCAATCTTAGGAATTTTAACTAGAAAGATTTCAGTTAATCACATTATGAATTAGTTGTTAGTAGTCTTAAAAGAGTTGTTAACATAAGATAGGAATTTTTATGGTCCAATAATTGATAAAATAATTGCAAGATAAAAGGTTAATTATTTAAACGTTTTCATCAATTAGGCACTAATCTTTGATATTGAGTTTTTTAAGCAATTTCCTTTGTTTCTTTGTTTATTATTATTTCCTATTTTATTTTATTTGTTTAATTATTTCTTTTAATTAAAAACCATCATGGAATTTATAGGTTAGATAATAGGAGAAAGGTAACTACTAATAATTACTGTCTTCATAAGATTGACTCATACTTACCTGTGATAGCTACAACTACGTTGTGCACTTGTTAATTCAATATTGATATCATAGAAATTATCAATCAAAGACCTGGATGACATCATGTGAGGAAGAAAACAGGAAGTCGAGGCAACAATAATAAACATAGGAGGCAACCCAAGGGGACTTTGTTCCTTATCCTTCACATTTTCACAATTATTGTTTATTGAATGCTCCATTTCTTACATTTATTGTTACATTAGAGACAATGTAAGTTTTAAGTGTGGGGATAGTGAATTAGATACGGGTCGAATGCACACAAAAAACCTAATTTTGCATAACTAATTTGTAGCAGTGGGAGGAAGGATTGTATCTATAAAGAGTATATGTTTAAGTTTTGTAATGAACAAACCAGTGTTTAGAATTATGGGTTGGTTAAATTCAATCAACAAAATAAAATAAAACTAAAATATTGAAGACAAATCAAATCAAATAGTACAAAATTGCTAAAATTAATCAATGAGTTTTGAATCTAGTTTACGGTTTAATGTCAACCTTCACACAAATGTGCATAGTTAGTCGTCATATTGTTCTCCTACCTATCTTTGAAACTATTAACCTTAGATTAATTACAAACTCTATTAATCCCAATTTTTCCTTAATTTGTATCTAATTAAAACAAGCTCTTTAATTAGATCTAGCTATCAAACAACCTAGAATAAGCTCTCTATATTTAGTATGATAATCACATTATAGAACAGGAAAACAAGTTAATCTAAGCAATAACCCATAAGGTCAGGTCATTTAACTTATGTTGTGTTATCACTAATGATGTGCAACCATTAGTTTAGCATACATGAATCAGAGTTACAATGATTACATAATCCAGATTCTAACAATGTGTCCATATTTGAATAATCTATTAGAATTATGTAAATCATTCATACATAAATTAAAAACACTAAACACATAAAAATAATGTCAATATTAAATTAGAGTTAAGAATAACATCACTTGATTAATCAATGCCTAAATATGTTCGTTGGCCTTGATATCCTCTTTGAACTAGAAACATGAAGTTTAGCTCCTTATAGCTCTTAAAAAGGAAGGGAATATGCCTCCCTTTTAGCCTCTAATCGCTTCATACCCTTTTTAACCTTTTAAATGCCCTTTTATACTGCAAAATGCGTGGTTATACATGATCTACTATAAGGGCATACTAGTGACCATATATATTAATTTAGTAGTAATTGTAAAGTTACATAGCCCCAGAGAGATACACGACCAACTTACATGGTCGAGTAAGTCACCTACATAGTCATGTCAGTCTTCACATGAGTGAGTAGGTCTTAGGGTTGCTTGAAACAACATCTTTAAGTTTGCACACATTTTTAGTGAGTTATATGTTCCCATACACCACCATGTAAGTTAAAATAACTCTATTTCTTCCATTCTTTGTCATGTCTTTACCCTAATTCATCTCCTTCTTACTCTATAAAGGCAAATGTGAATGAACATCAATAAAATGGCATCAAGGATGTGGATTTAGCTCATTTTGGTTCTTGTTCTTCCAACTTGTACTTAAAGTAAAATATGAGCCAAAATAAGTATCTTAAGTGCAATATAACATTAATTACTATGCATTAGGGAGTAAATATATGATCATTCAAGCACTTATCAAATTCCCCTATACTTAGCTTTTGATCATCATTGGGCAAAACTAAAAATCAAAATCAAAATCAAAATACTTCCCCCTCAACCATATTTCCTCATAATAGATAGTCATAAGAAAGGAAGAATAACTTTCAAAACCATGGCAAAATTAAACATTCAATGTTTTTATTTATGATCAATCTAGGAGTAGACTTTGACAATTTATGTTTAAAAGTAAGATCAATCTATAAACACGCTCAAACACATTTCAAAATCAAGACATTTAATGACTTTGTATATCATTTCAATTCTCCACCACTAAGATTCATATGCATAATCACTTATCAAAGGAATTTTCAAGGTTGTAATAGTTAAGATGAGAAATATTTGGCTCATGTAGTTTAAAAGTCATCAAAACTAATAAAACAAGGAAAACACTCAATGGAGTATTGAGTGCAAACATTAACATCCATTCAAAATTGAGTACCACTAGCTATGATGAATGTAAAAACTATGTTTCACATCTTATATTAAAGCCTTCATACCACAAACGATATGAAGCATAAGCAATTAGAAGGAATCACCTATAAAAACAATGATGAACAATACACTATAATTATAAGGAGTGACCCTTCACAACAACTTCTCCCTTATTTGCGTCATAATTAAGTCGCCCATTCCATACAAATTTAAGAGCAAGGATTAACATGAATTACTTGCAAAACAAATGGTTTCATCCTTTATAACTTCTTTTCTTTTATCATCTTTTTTCTTGTCTTTTCTCTCTTTTTTATATATTTTTTAAAACAAAGATAAAATTTCAAAGAAAATATATCAATGATGGAATTCATTGATAGGACATAAAATTTGCATTCCCTCAACTATAACCAACCTGCATAGATGCGTAACCCACTCTTATTCTCTTTTGTATCCATAAGCATCAAAAATCACAAAAGTTCCACTAGCTTTAAGGTTTTAGTAAGATATTTTATTAGGTATTAGGTTTGTAATGTGGCTAACATTATGGTCATAATGGATTTTTCATCATTATTCTTATAAGTGATTTCTTCTAGTTCCTTATGCTCTATGTAGCTTTTGGTATGATGGCTTGATTCTAAGTTATGAAACAAATTTTTTGTATCTATCATAGCTGATGATACCTAGATTTGATTGGATGTTAGTTTTTACAATCGATACTTGATTGAGTGTTCTCCCTATTTTACTGGTTTTGATGGGCTTTAAACTAGATAAGCTAAATATTTCTCACCTTAACCTTTGGACCCATTACAACGTTAAAAAATCCTTTGATTCATGTTATGCATGTGAATCTTTAGTGGCAGGGAATTGAAAAGAAATGTAAAGTTAAAGAAATTCTTAATCATGAAAGGTGTTTAAGTGTACCTATAGATTGATCTTATTTTTAAACGCAACTTGTCAAAGTCTACTCGTAGATTACTCAATTTTTGAAAGGAATAGTTTTTGATTGATTATGAGTCATCATCCTCACACCCAGTCCGAAGTCCCACAATAAAGCAGGGTCTTGGGAGGTCTAATAGTACGCAGCCTTATCCTTACATTGTAAAGAGGTTGTTTCCAATAGTACCTTGCACACTGCAAAGACCGACTCTTCTAGCCGTTAGTTACGCAAGGAGTCTTCACTGAGAGACCCCGAGGATATGACAATCCTACAGTTATAGACAGTAATCTTTCCTCATAGCACCTAGCCTGAAAAACTAAGTTGCAGGCCCAAAAGCCTTGGCCAAAACTTACAACTCTTAAATGTAGAAAGAACATTGGGTTGGACTTCCTATGTGGTAAGTATGAGGCGCGAGGACCTTAGTGGGTGTCGTTTAACTTGATCCGATCATGCCAAACCTTCCTATTTCTAACCACTACCTCAGTAAGGGCCAATTATGACATGTTATTCCTGATCACCTCTCTCCAGTTCTTGTAAGTCCTCCCTTTTCTCCTCTTGTAGCCAGTAAGGGTTATTTTCTCATTGCATCGTATCGGAGCATCAGAGGATCCTGCGCACATGCCTAAACTACCTAAGCCTTGACTCTCTCAACTTGTCAGTAATACTAGCCACCTATAGTCTGTCTCTGACCACACGATTCCGAACTCTACCTCTTTTGGTAATGTCACACATCCACTTAAGCACACGCATTTCTGTTACCAACAACTGTCGTGTATGTCTAGGTTTAGTAGGCCAACATTCTATCCCATATAACATAGTTGGTCGAATCATCATTTTATATTACTTCCCTTTGAGTTTTGAAGGGATCTTTTTATCACATAAAACACCTGATGCACTACACCATTTGACCCACCAAGATCTAATACGATATAATATGTTTTCATAGATATTACCATCTTTCTGAATGATGGACCCGAAGTATTTAAATCTCAATTTCTGTGGTATGATGTCAGTAACAATTGTTACCGCCGTCTCCTGTCCATCTGGCTACCCAAAAAGTTGTATTCTAAATACTCAGTCTTAGATCTGCTCATTCTAAAACTTTTCGATTTTAATGCTTGTCTCCAACATTCTAACTTAGCGTTGACCCCCTCTTTAGTCTCATCTACTAGGACAATATTGTCAGCAAATAACATACACCAAAGTACCTCTCCTTGAATATGTTTGGTAAGTACATCTAACACTAAAGTGAATAAAAAAGGGCTTAAGATCGAGCCTTTGTGTAGTCCTATACCAATGGAGAACGCTTCTGTGTCACCTCTTATTATCCTTACACTAGTCAATGCTCCTTCATACATATCCTCAATTACTCTAATATAAGTCATAGGAATGTCCTTTGCCTCTAAACACCTCCATACGAGTTCTCTATGAACCATCATATGCTGTCACGACCCGCTGCCACATCAGGCCCATGACAACCGCCGTATACCCAGGCTAAAGACACTCACGATATCCTTAGTCCGATTATACAAGGCTAACTGAATATCTCTCTTTTTTTTTGAAAAATTTGGGCAACACAACGATTATATTTTAAAAATCATGAACAATTTTAAACACACTTCTATATTCATTCCAAAAATTTTACCACAACTTCAGGACTTTAAAGTCCACTCAAAACAAACTCAACAATAGTATAAAAGTCCATACATAAGGTCTTTTTCAGCGACAAAACAATCAAGAGTTAAATTTATAAAATTATAAAGCATATTCACATAACCCCAAAGAAAAATAGTTCATGAGCCATTATGCAACAAAAGTACAAAATAGAGACTACCCACGTGCAGTAATATCCTGAAAACGTCAAAAGACTGCATGATCCTCACAGAGCTTCAAGCTTACTAAATTAACCTGCATGGTTAGAAGGCGGAGGGGTGAGTACACTATGTACTCAGTAAGCGGGAAAAACATATATCACAAATGAAACTCGATACATACCAAGATAGTATAAATAACCTATGAAGTGAACATACATTACATATAAATAGATAAGCCTAGCCTATAACTCAATATATACTGGTTAGGAATCATATAGGCCTACCCTATTAATCACTCATTTGGTGAACATAGGTTCCAGTTCTAGTACACAAAAGCAGAAAAATATCTCATGTATAAATCAAATATTGTCAGAAAATAATTCTCATAATAAGCCAAAAGAATCATGTGTGATATCACTAGTCGGCCAAAAGAATCATATGTGAAACCACTAGTCGGCCAAACTAATGTGCATACCCACTGATTTTTGGTATTGACTCGACTTTCATCTGTGGTGAGTCCAGACTATAGTCGACAAGAGCATCATAACCCTAGGTGATGACCTCGTTGGTATCCAAATCCTAGGTGTGGAATCACCCGCAAGTCCCTTAAAAGATGTCGATATGGAGACTGAAGTTTTATGTACCAGCATCAAGGGTAGGGGTCGCTTAATCAGTTGTGCCTAGCACACGATTGGTCAATCATTTCCTCACCAATCACAAAAAATATATACAGCAATTAAGTATAAAAATCAAGTAAGTATATTTTGTATATTTTGGTCGATCATTTCCTCACCAATCACCCGCAAGTCCATTAAGTATATTTTGCCATGGCTCTAAGCTAAAAGAGAAGACATACACATAGCATATATGACTTGATTATACATATGAAAGTTCCAAAACATTATTTCATGAAATAAAAGCCATCTTTTGCACTATAAGTGCAAAGTTGCTCAAAATTGTTGTTTAAAAAAAGACATTGTCCATTGCATTTTAATTGCATGTTTGTTAAAAACAATATCATTTCTCAAAATATGTAATGAAAACATCAGTTGCACTCCAAGTGCAAAGAGTTATTCAAAACAATGTCATTTATTAAATACCTAAGCATATTAGCATCCATTTGAAATTCAATTCTACCATACGTTGCCTAGTTTAAAAATTCACATACAAGTCATCACACTTGTCTTAGGATGTTCTAATCCTATTTGAGAAATATGGTTTCCCCAACTCACCTTAAAAGAAGGTATACACTCCTTTAACTTCAACAATTCTCGGTACAAGCTCCTTTATTCACAGCTCTCAAGCCTTTATACATAAAAAGAAATATAGTGTATTTACTACTTAAATATGAATTTCATATTTATACACTATCACATAAGTGTATAAAATACAATATCACTCTCTTTAAGCTGTAGGATTCGACCATTAAGCTTCTCACATAGTTACTTCCTTACTATTTGTATTAGCTTTTCTTTTGCATTTTCTAAGACATTTAATGCCTTTAATCCAATACTTACTCATTTCAAAACATAATGAAGCACATTTTTATCCAAGTACATTAGGCCATTATTCATCAATCTAAGCAATAGTTCAAGTTTACTCTAAGTAAACATGAAAGTCATTTTTCAATGTATATCATTACAATTCCTTAAATCCTAAGCCAAGTTCACATAGACATTTTATCAAAAACTTAATGTGCATGGCTTTCAAGTCACATTTTCAAGACTTTATCATAGTAATTCATGATCTTATCTTGTTATATAGTAAAAACTTCCAATCAATGACACATTCCACCACTCTTTCAAACCAATTCTCTTCATTTAAGCTACATTTATCAATTTCATAACTCATTACATTAATCTACTTCCTCTCCTATCATTTCGACCCAACCTTATCCAACATACATCTTCCGCATTCTTCATCATCAATTCACATTATACATGTATAATTAACACAACAGAATTCATCTATACCATCAATTTCAAAAGATATTAAAAAATTCACAAACTTTCACCAAAAGGGGACATTTTGGTTTTGGCTTAAAGAAGCCTCTCTACAACACATTTCATTCATCTAAACCATGTTTTATGCATATCCAAGCATCGAGAACAACATATCTTAACATCAAACTTAAAATCCTAATGTACAGAGAGATGAGACAAATTTTACCTAAACCTTCCTTTGATGATATCTTCAAATCCTTTGAGAATTTCTCAAATCTAATGATATATTTGAGTTCTTTGACCCCAAATTAGCTTAGAACACCTTGATTTGGGTTAGAGAATCAAAACAAAGGGTAAGGTTTAGTGAATAGCTGAAATTTGGTCTTCTCCTCCTCTCTTCTCCTTTCATCTCCTTTCTTTTAATTAAAACATGTTTTAAGTCTTTAGTAATGGGATGCACTGCCATGAATGAAGAAGGGTCTAGAATATTGACTCTTCTTTGACCAAAATATAGTGAAATTATCTTTTTGCCCTTAGGTCATATGAAATTATCATTTTACCCTTCAAACATTTCCTAAATTTGCAATTAAGCCCAAAATATCAGAATGACTAAAAATTTTATTTTCATTTTGGTCCTCAAAATTTTAAAAATTATAATTAAGCCCCTTAATTTTATAACATTACAAATTGGTCCTCCAAGAATTGAAAAATTACAATTAAGTCCTTTAACTTTTAAAAATTTCGCAATTAAGCTCTTATATGCATTAGCTTTTCCAATTAAGCTTTCTAAGTTTCAATAAGTCTATAAATCATGTCTAATAACCTCTAAGACATTAGAACACATTTAATTTAACCACCATAGTCATATCCATCCAATGGATTCGGTTTTACACACTTAGAAGCTTACAATTCAGAAATCTCCAAGATTTCGCATATCGATGAACTATAAGTTCATGTAAGGGCATATAACATTTTATATCACTGTCATATGTACCAAAAGGATTCAAATATATCTTTGAACTTATATACAACCATGTATATATCAATATACATTAATATCTCTAAATATAGAACAACACAAAAGTGCTTAAAAAGTCCAGTGTCACATACGCCTTCTCCAAATCTACAAAAATTATATGCAAATTCCGTTTTCATTCTCTGTAACAATCCATTAGTCTCTTGAGTAGATGTATTTATTCTTTAGTGGACTTACCAGACATAAATCCAAATTGGTTGGCCGATATAGAAGCAGCTCTCTTGATTCTCTTTTCAATTACCTTCTCCGGCAGCTTCATGGTATGACTTAGTACTTTGATGGCTCAATAGTCGTGACATTGTTGGATGTCTCCTTTGGCCTTGTATAAGGGGATTAACCTACTCAATCTCCATTTGTTCGGCATCTTGGTTGACTCGAGGATCACATTAAACATTAAATGTTTGATTCTTTATATAGTGTTGAAAGTTTTTCCTTCTTTCTTATAACTATCTATTCTTAGAAAGTATGGTTAAAGAGGAAGTGTCTTGATTTTGATTTTGATCTTTAGTTTTTCTCAAGGATGACCAAAAGCTAAATGTGAAGGAACTTAATAGTGCTTGGTCGACTATTGATAGATGGATAATTGAAATTATTTCTATCCCATGTTTGATGTATTTTTATTTGATATTTGATTTTTTTTGTATATATTCGATACTTAATTTGTTTCAGTTGTGTATACATATAATAATTGTTTTTATAGACTAAAAGGAGAAGAATACAGACGAAAACATGACGTAAAATGAAGATTCGATGCATAGAAGGGACACACGGTCGTGCATATGTTAGTGCACTTCCCTGAGGCCATACACTTTTGTGATACTCAGAGATTTCTGGTTATGAACGGTATGATGCACAATCGTGCAAGTGACCGTGCATCAGCTAAAAACTTAGAATTCCATATAAAAGATGTTTTTCGGAGGCAATTGGTAGAGGAGACGAAAGGAGGAATTCTAAACATCTCAGACGTGACTCCAAGTGTGATGGTAAGCCACAGGAGAGGGAAACACGAAGATTTTATTATCGAATCAATTGGAATACAAGATCAGACCTCTACATCGCAAGAATATGGGATAAAAGACAATTAGGGAGATCTAGAATTATGATTTTGTTGTTTTCAATTCATATTTCTATTTATGTATGTTTGATTTTGTATTCACTAATGTGTAACGAAATATTTTGTTAGTATTTAGGTTAGATGAGCCCTATTTTGTTATGTTAACATATTTTAACTTTTTTATTAATGCAATTGGTTGATTGATTTATTACGATCCAATTACGTGTTTTATTTATGTTATAATAAACCCAAAAATATTAGATCATATTCTAATTTCATATATAGAGATTGAGAAATCCTAGGTTTGAATAGATTTATCGTAATTGGAAAGAGTTGATTGCAACTCTATAGATAGGATAACATAAATCTTCTGGATTATGGTCAAATCTAATAGAGGGACTCCTAAATCGATAACTTAATCCTATAAACTTTAACCTGAGTAAATTTGGTTGGAAACCTTACGATTAGTTGTTAGTAGACTCAAAGTAAGATATTAGCATACCATAGGAGTCTCCATAGTCCAACATATCAACAAAACAATTACATAATAAAATATCAAACTATTAAGGGTTTAGGGCATTCAAAACCTAAGTACTAATTTTTTGATATCGATAATTTTCTTAGTGCTTCCTTAATTCTTTATTCAATATCATTGCCTATTTATTTTACTTGCTTTAGTTTTATTTTCTTTTTGTTAAAATCTAAAATCAATACTTAAGCTAGATAATAGGAAAAAGGTCATTACTAATAATCACTGTCTTTGTGGGATCAACCCCTACTTATAGGTATTAGCTACAGCTACGTCATACACTTGCAGTTATTACATAATTGACTAACTCACAAATATAAGTCAATCAACTATATATTTATTCTCTAACGCTTAGTGATTAATGTTTATGATCTGTCTAAGATACTTATTTTGGTTTAGGTATAAGTTAAAGGAATAAGAACCAAACTAAGATAAATTCACATCCATGGTGCCATTTTATTGATGTTTAATCTTATTTGCCTTTGTAGAGTAAGAAGGATATGAGTTAAGGTGAAGACACATAAAAAGGGGAAGAACTAGAGTCATTTTGACTTACACAACCATGTGTAACTTGAAGACAATGTTTTAAGCACCCCTGCGACCTACACCCCCATTTGGAGACTTATATAGATGTGTAGGTGACTTACATGGTCGTGTATCTTGTCCATATAGCTTATTGAGAATGTGTAACCCTACAATTTCAGTGAAATTAATATACATAGTCATGTACATATGCTTATAGCTAACTGTGTATGACTATGCAACCCTAATTTTGCACTATAAAAGGGCAATTAAGAGGCTAAAAAGGTAATATACAATCCGGAGACATCAAAAGGAGGCAGATTCCTTTCCTTTCTAAGAGCTATGAGTAACTAATCTTGTTCTTTTTGATGAACATGTTTGGGCATTGATCAATCTTAATGAGGCTCTTATTAACTTTATTGATTATGTTATTCAAAGCATAAAATTTGAGATTTATGCATGAACGATTTATATAGGCCTACCAGATTATTCATGTATTGTTGGGTCCCGTTTTCGGAACCTAACTTCGGAATCATAGATCAAAAAAACAAAGAGGCGGAAAAAATCAAAAGCGGAATCCAAAGCGAAGGAATCGAAAGCAAGTCGAATGGCTCGGAATCAAAGAAAACCAAACGGTTCAATTAAACTGAAAGTCAAATTTTTGACATCCAAAAACGTTTACCTTAAAGAAACGTCGCGTTGGAAACCATAAAGACACTTGATCTAAACAAATCCAATTCGGTATAATTTTTTTTCATTCTTTAATCAAAGAAAATTCAATTTCCAAAAGGGTATTCATCAACCCCACAACCTCAATTCATATAATTCTTCACATTCATCATTTAAAAATCTTATCTTTCTTTCACCATCAAAACTCACACATATCTATACACCATCAATTTAAAAACAAAGAGCACTTCTATATATCAAACCAATTCACACAATCATCGGACCTCCTGTCCGGAATCCAAACGCAAACAAATACATATATACCCATAGCACTTCAATAATTTAGCTCAATCATCACAGTCATCGAACCTCCTGTTCGGAATCTATATCCTGATCAATCATAATAATTACACAATTTTATACCAAACCATAATTCATCATACACAATTTCATAATTCAAGTCCTTATACAAATTCATAAATC
>JANZLD010000001.1:35385264-35408374 GCA_026413575.1 Erythroxylum carthagenense | reverse complement strand
ACTAATAAATAGAACTTAAACTTAAACTATCTTCAAAATTCATAAAGTAAAAATAAATTTTGTTTTAATAACTAAAAATATATATTAAAAATAAATATTAATTTACACATAACAATTTAATTAATAAGTTATTATTTTAATAAAAGAAAATAATTTTTAGTGATAATTTAATATAAAATATGACATGATATTAAAATAAAATTTATTTTAATTAATTAATTTATAAAAATAATCTATCTTTTTTTTTTATCTAATATACTTTATCAACAAAATATATTTTTATTTTTATTTTAAAAAACTAAAACCTACAAATGAAAAAATATATATGAAACTAAATAATTCTTCACTTGTATTCACCGCTCAAGTTCCGCATAGAAATTTACGATTGTTTTCATTAATGTGCGAAAAAAACCTTTTACTGACATCTTTTCGATAATCCCTTACATATCTTCTTATTATAAAGTGAAGAAGAACTTTTTCATAATGTTCTATGCATAAGATGTGGAAGAATCCCAAGCAATCAAATTTATTTCTCAATTAACATCTCAATCTTTTCTTAGTCACATAGTGCATTAAAGGTTCATATCAAAATTTGACATCAAAATTTGCTTTTGTGTTAAATATTCTTCCGATAACTTAATTATGATAAATTTATACCTAAAGTTAATTCAAATATTTGTTAGGCAGTAATTATAAATAAATAAAATCTCTTTACTAAATTTAGAATTTTTAATTATGTTTAGACAATATTATTGCATTTTCTTGATCTTATAGAATAGGTAGAACAATTTACTAATCTTTTTCTATCTAATACAAGTGTAGATTACCAACGTAGACACATTAATTTTGTTGCTATATTTAATAAATCCAAAGACATTACATTATCTATACGGCGGTGTCTACTTGGTAAATTTTCTATCTATAATTATGTTGCCTGGCATTATAAACATATTACAAGTATATATATATACACAGGCGAAGCCCTACCTTGATGGATATTGTCTCAACACTTGTTAGCTCTATTCCCGTTCACATGTCAATCAACGAGTAATTATATTTTGCTGTAATTCTCTAGTATGCTGTTCCGAAATTCATGCTTGCCATTGCGTTGGTGAAGTTTCTACTTACGAATTGGAGAAACCTGGAAACAGGACTTGGTGTGTCATGCTTGCCATTGCGTTGGTGAAGTTTCTACTTACGAATTGGAGAAACCTGGAAACAGGACTTGGTGTGATGCTTAGGTCCGCATGATCCTGTCACTCCATTTAATTTAGGATGGATGTGCATTAAATGCCCCTTAGATCATCTCTCCGTGGGGTCACTAAAACTCAACAATCATCTATACTCCACTCCATAGACAATGATAGCGTCTCAAGAATCTCATTGGATGAGTACGAGAAAGTCGGGCAAATATGAATGTTCCCTAATCAATGAATTCTCGACAAACAGCCGCGCTTAGCATCTCTTGACCTCATTGGATTAGATGTCTATCCCCCCGGTTGACCTTTTCTTTCCTTTCGTCCAATCACCTGTCATTCCGTTTCCATAAAAATATTAGGGAGCACCTTCTATTTTCTTCTTCTTCTTCGAGAAACCAGTTCTAGATTTTTCCTTTTCCTATTTTGGCATTTAAGAGTTGCAGATTCGCTCAATTTCCTGTTGAATCTCTCGCATGGCGGTTACAATCTTCGTGCTTCCACTGACGAATTTGGAGCTTAATCCCCTGTACCACCAGTAAATGGCTCGATTTCGCTCCTTCACTCTCTTCCTTTTCTTTGTAACTATTCTCACCACAAGCCCTAACCTCGTCCTCTCATTCTCCTACGATTTTCTCGATTCCGATTCCATCCTCTTTCACCAGGATTACTCCCCTCCGTCTCCGCCGCCTCCGCCGCCGCACTTACCCTCGGTTTCCTGTGAAGATGATCTCGGAGGCATCGGCTCGCTCGATACCACGTGTGAGATAGTGTCAGATGTGAACCTCACTCACGACGTGTACATAGAAGGGATAGGAAATTTTTACATCCGTCCCAGTGTGAGGCTCCAATGCGCTATAGCAGGTTGTGAAATAACTGTCAACATTGGTGGCAATTTCACTTTGTCGGTATTGTCATCCATTGTGACCGGAACATTCGAGCTTGAGGCTTCTAATGCGAGCTTCCGGAACGGTTCTGCTGTGAATACGACGGGATTGGGAGGGGAGCCGCCGGAGCAGACAAGTGGTACGCCGCATGGCATAGAAGGAGCTGGCGGAGGACACGGAGGGAGAGGAGCTTGTTGTTTGGTGGATCAGAGAAAGCTTCCGGAGGATGTGTGGGGAGGGGATGCTTACTCGTGGTCGTCTCTGCAAACTCCATGGAGCTATGGGAGCAAAGGAGGTAGTACAAGTAGGGAGGTGAATTACGGAGGTGGAGGAGGTGGTAGGGTGAGGTTGGTTATAAAGGAGTACTTGGAAGTTGATGGGCGAATCTCGGTTGATGGAGGGGACGGAGGAACCAAAGGAGGTGGTGGCTCTGGTGGCAGTGTGTACATAACCGCCTACAAAATGTAAGTATTTTGTCGCTTTGCTCTCTCCATATGATCTTTTTCTTTTGGATCTATAATCAGCTAATATTGGTCATGAAGGGAATTTGAGGTTTACTGTATAAAGATTCGAGAAAGAAAGTGTAAGTGTTTAATTAGTGGAATTGTTTGGCTTAGCTTAGTTGACATATTGTGGAAATATCATTAAATGCAAGATTTAGTGGATATACCCATGTTATTAAGGAATGTTACACCAACTGCTGCTTTTTTTTCCCCCTGGAATTTAGAGAAGTTGGATGATGCCATTCTTTTCCCTTTTTATAGTTACTGAAAGTGAAGCGTCCATACAGGACATTGTGGATTGTTAGTCTATCCGAAGCTAATATTCTATTATAAGTATTTTTAAACGCTCTTAATTACAATATCTAAATCAGGACTAGCGGGTAGAGGCAGCATTGATGTGACCATAAGTTGATCCTGGACTTAATTGTTTTAATAAGAAAGCTGCTGGAAGGCTGCGCATAGCTGATGTTTAAGACATTATTAATTGACAAAAAATGTTATGTTTCCTAACATGTTCATCTCTAACTTATTTATCACCTTTTTTGTTTGTCATGCAGATAATTCTGTTTTCTTTTTTTATAAATTCTTTTGGGTAGAGAAAATGGTGTGTGTGCTCATAACTTATGCCCTTTCTGCTTTCTCTTAACTTAGCAAGCATCCAAATAAGATTTTATTCCCATAAGAAGATCTTACTCTATAATTGCTAAGGTTCCTGGAGAGAATTGCACCTTTAAGCTATCCACCGACTCACTTGCATGGGAATTTTAGTCCACTTCTGTCAAAAAATTATACCTTTCACCTGTTACTGCATTTTGCATGATCAATAAGAACCTACAAGTAGTGCCCTGCATGTGAAATCAGGTTGTGTTGAACCTTATTATTGGGACTATTTTGTGTCTTGCACTGTTACTTGGTTATATGGTTGAAGCCTTGTAAGTGAAGATTGTCTTATTAAGAAAATTTTAGCTCTGAGATTTCGAGAGTCAGCAATTGTCGACCCTTGGGTTATTTTAGCTAATTTGGAGCTGTTGGCTGGTTATATTTGAGGTCACTTTGATCATTCTTATTTATTGGAAGACATTCTATGTACATACTAAAGAAAAGAAACCTTATAATAAATTATTGGAGAAGCCTAGAGTGTATTTACCAGAAATTTAGTATTTTTATCTGTGAGTAAGCAGAAAATCAAAACTTGACAGGGTCCCACAGTAGTGATCCTCATTTGGTTCTTTCCTTTTTACCCATGTTGTCTATGTTGTGGAGATTAGTCTCCTAAACATCTATGCTTTCTGTAAAAATGGTATTTTAAGTCTCTCAGTAAGAATATGGTCTTATTAGTATTCTAATGTCTTTGTACTTTCTCTTTGTGAAGAGCAGGACAGGAAATGGTAACATAAGTGCTTGTGGAGGTGATGGCTTTGGTGGTGGTGGTGGTGGGCGAGTTTCGGTTAACATTTTCAGTAGGCATAATGAACCTGAAATTTTTGTTCATGGTGAGAATTGTTTCTATCTTTATAGACATTACTGACAGGCATATCCCCAATATGTATTGAGTGATCATATTGAACAATGTGTTTCTCTCTTAACTCCTCAATTGTATCCTTCTCTTCCTGATAAAAGCCAACATAGCGCTAACTAAGGACATTCTTATTCATTCATAAAATACAAAAGCCAACAAGTTTGTACCTTGTGAAATTATAACATGTTATTTTATATTTGTAGTTGAACAGGCATTTGCCTTCTACCTAATGAGGTGGTAGATGAAAAAGTTATGGCACTTGGCCTTTTTTCCTCTCTCTCTCTTTCTCTCTGTGTGTGTGTGTGTCTTCTATTTCTTCTTTTTGGCCTCTTGTCTTTGTGGCTGGTGAGGATGGTACATAATCTTTTGCATTCTTACTCTTCTTTCTTCTTTGTAAGAAGCTACTTTTGTATGAAAGAAAGATAGTGGGTTTAGGAATGTACTGAACAACACTTGAGTCAGTATACTTGGAAATTAATGGAAAACTTAAATACCTCAGCTATGACAGTTTAGAAAAGTTCTATTCTAGTAACTGTGCAGTAGGCTTGATTAACACCACGTGAATGGTGGAGAACTGGGTTAGCACTAGACACTTCATACAACTTCATCTGTACACTGAATGAACTAACTTTCTACAAATTTTTAATTGTTTCAACGAATTTCATTTCCTTATCGGTCACCCTTTTCAGGATCATTTTCTCTTCTTACTTCTGTTTTATGTTTAACTGCAGTCTTATCAGTTATATGTCTAGCAACTTCCAAACTTTTCTCGTGGGTCTTAGATCCTTGAGATCTTGAACCTTTTATCAGTTTTCTTGACCATTTGATACACTTAAAGCTACATATTCTGTTTTTTTTTTTTATTGTCTTTAGTTTCTTTCGGACGATCACATAATAGACTTGATGCAAAAGTTATATTTTCTCTCTTAGTCTTATTAATTCATAATGAAGCTTTGCTTGTGAAAGAATCATACCTTTAATTTTTATTTAATTTTATTTTAGATGTACATTTGACTTTGCTATCTGTCCGTGAACCACGGCTCCTAATTATAACCATTTCATTCTGTTAGAATATTTAAGAAGATTACCAATTTTTATTTTTGCCCTCAAGGAGAGTTTCACTTAAAAAACTTGAATTGAGGGGGGTCAAACATAAAAGGTAGCATTTATATGGGATTTTTATACAAATATTCCTTCTCTGTCTCCTTTTTTTTCCTGTGTGGTGTGTTGGTATTTATTCAAATAGTTGCTATTGAGATATTGGAACTGCTTGGACATCGATATAAGAGGCACACTTGAAATCTTTCTTCTAGTTTTAGTAATTAGTTAGATATCTGAGTATAGGATAATACGCAAGTGATATTGTGGTGTTGCAGGAGGAAGCAGTCGTGGTTGTCCAGAAAATGCAGGTGCAGCTGGCACATTATATGATGCTGTGCCTCGGAGCCTTACAGTTGACAATTACAATATGTCATCCGAAACAGATACACTTCTATTAGATTTTCCCAATCAGCCACTTTGGACTAATATATATATTCAGAATCATGCTAGAGCTGCTGTTCCTTTGCTTTGGAGTCGTGTCCAGGTATTTGATTTTTGGCTTACCTATCATGTTATTCCTTTCTTCATAACATCATATAAGTTTCTTCTTTGTTTGTCCCATTTTCATTTTGTTGGATAATTATCTTAGATAAGTTTAGTTAGCTTAGGAGATTATCTTCTAGGAGATAAGATAAGATATATGATAGATAGGATAAGTTAGTATATAATAAAAATCCAGTAGTTTAGTAGTATTAGAATAGATTATACTCATGTATAAATTACATATAATCAGAGAAATAAAGTGGGTTTTCTTTTGATATTTTCTATACCCTCTTGTTTTATGGTATCAGAGCTACCGATTTTGGTATTCAACCAACCTTCGGTTCATTTGATGAGTCCCAAACCTCATCCCAAACATCTAGTTACGTAATACCTTCAGCCAAAACTCCATCTCCTTCTGTTGATAATCTTTCGTTGCAAATCATGCAACATAGATTAAATGGAACGAATTTCCGAGAATGGTCCCAATTAGTCATGCTCGTAATCAAAGGAAGAGGCAAGGCTGGATATGTAACAGGGGCAATTCCTCAACCACACGAAACGTCAGTCACTTACAGTGCTTGGGAAGCTGAGAATTCTATTGTCATGGCTTGACTTATAAATTCAATGGAGCCAAAAATAGCAAGAACCTAGCTATTCTGCAAAACTGCGAGAGAAATCTGGGAGGTTGTGCAAGAAATATATTATGATTGGGAAAGCACTTCTTAGTGCTTTGAAATTAGAACAAAAATCATAAATACTCAACAAGGTAATATGTCGTTGCCAAGTATTATAACTTACTCACTGAATTATGGTAGGAGATGGATTTATTTTATGCAGTAAATTGGGAGTGTTGTGTTGATGCCGAGAAGTATGAAAAATTATTGGAGGGGAGTTTTTTATTTCTTGCAGGGACTTAATGTTGGACTTGATGAAGTACAAGGAAGGTTACTTGGTTTAAAACCATTGCCATCAATCCGAGAAACGTTTGTTGAGGTGCGTAGGGAAGAGAGTAGGAAAAAGGTCATGCTTACCTCACACACTTCTGAACAAACCTCTCAAGGCTCAGCTTTATTGACAAACTCTTGAAAGGAGTCTACTTACCAACCCCGAGAGCAAGAAACCAAGAACAAGCAGTGGTGTGACCACTTGTGATTAGCCCTACCACACCTGTGAGACCTGCTGGAAATTGCATGGGACACCACCAGATTGGAAACCTAAAAGTCAAAGAGTTCAGCAAAAACGTGGAGCAACACATGTAGTAGAATCCGATTTCAGCAAATCCACAGGCCTAAACCTGCTCACCTAGCAGATTGAATTACTCCATGAACTCTTGAATCAGACAAAAATCACAACTTAGAAGGTCTCACATGACAAACAAACCTCTACTACAACACTAATGCATAAAGGTGACCTGTGTCATTCATTATTATCAAAAGTCCCTAAGTCAAAATCTCTAAATTGTGGACACAAGTGCATCAGAACACATGATTGGGTTTTTGAATGTATTTGAAAAATATGAGTGATTTAACCAGAAAATTAATGTTTGGGTCGCGAATGGAAAATGGTCACCAGCTATTGGTCAAGGGAAAGTTCGCTTGCCAAATTTGACTTTAAATACTATTCTCTATGTGCCTAAGTTAACTTATAATCTACTATCTGTCAGTCAATTAACCAAGGGCATGGACTGTATTGTGACGTTCTATCCATCTCATTGTGAATTTCAGGACTGGTGTTTGGGGAAGATGATTGGCAGTGCTGAGGAGAAAGATGGATGTTACTACTTCTCAAGAAAGAGTACTATTGAATCCAAATCACTACATAGGATTTCCCTTTCAGTTATGTCAAATTTTGATGTTATGTTTTGGCATCAATGCCTTGGTCATCCCAATTTCCCATATCTGAAAATCTTATATCCAAACCTTTCATCAATAAAGATAAGATTTCTTTATATTGTGAGCAATGTGTCACTGCAAAACAAAGCAAAAATACTTATCCCATATACTCATACATACCCTCAAAACCTTTCCAATTAATTCATAGTGATATTTGGGGTCCCACTAGAGTTACTAGTCTAACCGGTACTTGATGGTTTATCAGTTTCATTGATGATCATACAAGGGTATGTTGGGTATATCTAATGAAAGACAAATCTGAAGCCTATTATTTCTTTAAACATTTCCACAAACTCATCCAAAATGTATTCCAGACCTCTATTCAAGTAGTGCGTATAGATAGTGGGAGAGTAATTTTCAGCTGATTTTATTCAATATCTCAGTGGGAATGGGATCATTCACCAGAGCTCTTGTGCTTATACCGCATAACAAAATGGGATAGCAGAGAGAAAGAATCGTCATCTTTTAGAGGTAGCTTGATCTATGATGTTTGCCAACTTTGTTCCCAATTCCTATTGGGGAGAAGCCATTCTAACTGCCTCATACTTGATAAATCGTCTTCTTTCAAAAACTCTTAAATTCCGAACCCCATTAGGTGTTCTTCTAGAATAATGTCCTCACATTAAGCTCCTTAATTCTTTTCCTCCTAAAGTCTTTGGGTGTACTATTTTCGTACACAACAATCAACCCAATAGAAGCAAACTTGACCTACAAGCTATTAAATGTGTATTTGTTGGGTACTCTCCCACTCAAAAGGGTTATAATTGTTTCTCACCTTCTACAAACAAATTCTTTGTTTCATATGCTGTAACTTTTTTCGAGAAACAACCATACTTCACCAATATCTCTCATAAGAGGTAGACATCCAATGAAGAGATTTATAGGGACCCAAGCATATCACTTCTTATCTCACAAACTTTCCCACAAAAACCGCCAACACCGCAAACACCTACCATTGAACTTGAAATTGTCCAGTCCAATTAAGTGGGAGAACCAATTCCTAAAAAACCAACCTTAGTGTATTCTTGAAGGCCTAAAGTTCCTCAACAAGGCCAATCATTGGACCAGGAACCTGCTCCTAGAGAGACTATGGTAAGTGAATTGGATGTGCCAATTGCATTACGAAAGAGGGTAAGATCATGTACTAAATATCCTATTTCAGATTATTTGACTTACTCAAAGTTGTCTTCAAAGTTTAAAGCTTTCACTACTAAGCTTGACAGTGTAAGAATTCCAAGAAATGTACATGATGCCATTCCAAGAATCTAAGTGGAAGGAAGCTGTACTTGAAGAAATGAAAACTTTACTTGATAATAAAACATGGGAGATTGCGGATCTACCCGAAGTGAAAAAGGTAGTTGGTAGCAAGTGGGTGTTCTCCGTGAAGTATAGGACAGATGGAGAGAGAAAGGTATAAGGCTAGATTAATGGCTCAAGGCTTTACACAAACTTATGGAATAGATTATGAGGCGATATTTGCTCCAGTTGCGAAGTTGAACACGATTAGAGTCTTTCTATCATTGGCTGTAAATTTAGATTGGGAACTCCATAAGCTTGACATTAAAAATGCCTTCCTAAATGGTACATTAGATGAGGAAATATATATGAGGATATCACCAGGTTTTGAAACCGAAGAAGGAAGGTGAAGAGATTGCAAATTGACAAAAATCCTTATATGGCCTCAAACAGTCTCCACGAGCATGGTTTAGGAGGTTCAGTGACACTTTTTGCAGGTTTGGATACAAACAGGGACAAGCTGATCACACAACATTTGTGAACTGTGAAAAAAATGGAAAGAAATCCATATTGATTGTGTATGTGGACGATATTATAATCACAGTCGATGACACTAGTAAGATCAATGATCTTAAAAAAAAATCGAGGCTGGAATTAGGGTAAAAGACCTTGGAGCATTAAGACACTTTCTTGGAATGGAGATTGTTAGAAGTAAGGAAGGTATTTTCATATCTCAAAAATAAATTCTTGTTTTACTTGAAGAAATAGGAAAGATAGGTTGCAAACCTATGGGAACTCCATTGGAGAGACTGGAAATTCAAGAAAAATGAAGATCCTCCTGTTGACAAAGGAAGATACCAAAGGTTAGTAGGAAAAATTATTTATTTGTCACTAACCAGGCCAGATATTGCTTATTCTGTGAGTATTGTTAGCCAATTTATGCACTCTCCAACTTAAAGACATTTAGAGGCAGTCAACCATATTTTGAAATATCTCAAAGGTAGTCTAGGTAGAGGATTAATGTTTCGGAAAAATGAGAAAAGAAGCATAGAAGGGTTCATGAATGCAGATTGGGCTGGTTGTATTGAAGATAGTAGGTCAACATTTGGTTATTGTACTAAACTATGGGCGGAATCTTGTCACATGGAGAAGCAAGAAGTAGTTCGTATTAGCAAGAAGCAGTGCAAAAGCTGAGTTTAGGGCAATTGCATAAGGAATTTGTGAAGTTATTTGGTTAGAGAGGTTGATGACCTACATATCACCATTTCCTCTCCCACCAAAGTTTTCATTGATAATAAAACAGCCATTAGTATAGTGAATCCAGTTCAATATGATCAAACAAAACATTAGAATTGACAGGAGCTTTATCAAATGTGAAATAGAAGAAGGGGGCATTGATCTACGCTATGTCCCTACTGAAGCACAGGAAGCCGATATCTTCACAAAGATTGTGCCTACGCCTAGATTCGAGACAATTCTAAGCAAGTTGGGAATGATAAATATCTATTCCTCAACTTGATAGGGAGTGTTGGATAATTATCTTAGATAAGTTTAGTTAGCTTAGGAGATTATATTCTAGGAGATAAGTTTATCTTCTTGTAGATAAGATAAGATATACTATAGATAGGATAAGTTAGTATATACTAAAAATCCAGTAGTTTAGTAGTATTAGAATAGATTATACTCATGTATAAATTACATATAATCAGAGAAATAAAGTGGGTTTTCTTTTGATATTTTCTATATCCTCTTGTTTCATATTTGTTCATGGAAGCAGACATGGTTACTAAATTGGGGCAGAAAGATTCATTCCCGTGTGCAACTTCCTTACTAAAAAAAGGATCTCAATCCCCTTCTGTCACTTCCCCTCTCCATTTACACCTTTATATTCATAAACTTTGGCTCTATACAGGTTATGATGTGATTGAAATATCTGTAAATTAAATACACCACGTCTGACACTTGACCTGATACCTGATGAAGGACTTCTTCAAGCTCTAGATGAGTCCGCAATGCTAATATAGTATTCCCTTCCATTAGACATCTCCTCTAAATTGACTTGTTTCCAGGAGTGCTTTTCTGTTGATACATTCTGACCAGTTGCTTTATATGTTAACTACTTCATAGTGTTTTCCTGGTGGAACATTCAGGTCCAGGGACAGTTAAGTCTCCTTTGTAGTGGATTGCTGAGTTTTGGGCTGTCTCATTATGGTACATCTGAATTTGAATTGCTAGCTGAAGAGCTGTTAATGAGTGACTCCATCATCAAAGTAAGCTATATAGCTTGTCATTTGTAAAATCTCCATTTACAAGTGCATAGCTGAAGAGTTTTGTGTGAGATTGCTTGTTGGGGAATGTTTAATTTACATGAACTGTCTATATATTTGGTATGTATTCTAGATGAAAATAACCCGAGAAGATCCACTGTTTCACTTTTTAATATTTAAACGTTCACATACATCATATGTATGTTTGTATGTACATATGATATATTTTGTGTCTTTTTTCTTAGTCAAAGTCTTTATGAAGCCTTATATTTTATATTTAGTCACAAGCATCTGGTGAGTACATCCTTATTCTTCTTGTATGGAATGTTTAGTTATCCATTCCTTAGGTCAACCTTTAATCTTGCTTCTTTTCGAGTCGCGTAAAGCTTGTTATGTGGATTCTAACTGATATGCTTGCTTCACGTTCTCTTACATTGCATCTCAGGTCTATGGTGCATTACGCATGAGTGTTAAAATATTCTTAATGTGGAATTCAAAAATGCTCATAGACGGTGGTGGGGATGCAACTGTTGCAACATCTTTACTTGAGGCTAGTAATCTAATTGTTCTAAAGGTACTTTTCTCAGTATCTCTTGTTTGCTTAAGATGTTGCTTAAAAACATTCGTGTAATATCTTATTTTTGCTTGAAGCAGGAGACGTCTGTCATACATTCTAATGCCAATCTTGGTGTACATGGACAAGGTCTCTTGAATTTGTCAGGACAAGGTGACTGGATTGAAGCTCAGCGTTTGGTTCTTTCTCTGTTTTACAGCATTAATGTAAGCTGCTATATTAGAATATACTTTTGTGACCTATAGTTTAAATTCTAGTTTCTGGAAGATAAGTGTCTTGCAAAATTGTGGCTCAATGTAGTTACAATGCTCAATGACTAATTTGTCATCTGTGCTACCGCCTGCTTAACTGATTTGATGTGCGAAAATTGTACAGAATTAATACATTTCACATGTGGTTTAGTTTCGATTTTTTTTTTTTTTGGTGGTGGCGCAGGTGTCTAGCACTAACTAATCACTTTAAAACTTCGTGCCATTTTTATGTTAGGGTCCAGTCCCTGTTTACGCTATTTGAAGACACTTAAAAGGGCACATAATTGACTCTTTAGTCTTGATCTTCTTATCTGTCTGACCAGACCCCAGTTCAGTGTGATTACTTACTTTTTCTTACTTTGTATATCAAGTATGATGTGATTACTGATTGAGGCTAGCTATATGTTCAGTCATCTTGTATTTGTTGTTGGAAGACTCTTTGGCCTACTTATCTAACTCTTTTCATGGACCCTCATTAGCTTGTAGAAAAAATTTGTTTATGCCACTTACAGTGCTTAAGTTAATATTTTTGACAATCAATGACCCTAATAGTTAATTCTGTCTGTCCTTAAGGTTGGACCTGGATCTATTTTGCGTGGCCCTTTGGAGAATGCAACTAGTGATGCTATGTGAGTTTTAATTTCTGTCTGATTATCACTTTCTTTTTCCTTTGTATTTTGTTTGATTCCTGTATTGTATTATTCCAGTACACCGAGGCTTCATTGTGAAAGTGAGTTTTGCCCTTTTGAACTACTTCATCCCCCTGAGGACTGCAATGTGAACTCATCTCTGTCTTTCACTCTTCAGGTGATGGTTGAACAGAGATCATCCTTTGCACGTTAATGAACTCAATTATTGGTGGTTTGCGTAACTGTTTTGGTTTGATTCAGATATGCAGAGTAGAGGATATCTCTGTGGAAGGACTTATACAAGGATCTGTTGTCCATTTCCACCGGGCTAGAACTATATCTGTCCTGTCATCTGGAACAATAAGCGCATCTGGGATGGGTGTGTTCTTTTCCCTTTTATATCCTTTCTTTTTTTAATTGTCAGTTGCTATACCCATTCTAATGAGTTTTATACTCCTTCCATGATACACAAGCACACACTGACATCCCCCACCAGACAAACACACAAACACAAATGCAGGATCTGTTGAATGTAATCATTGGGGATAAATTTCTGTCGAAGTTTTGTTTTAGATGACAATGGGATTATGACAAGGCTTTTTATGTGCAGGCTGCAGAGGTGGTGTGGGCAGAGGTGATGTTTTAAGCAATGGTGTTAGTGGTGGTGCTGGCCATGGTGGTAAGGGGGGGCAGGGGTATTACAATGGCAGTCTTGTTGAAGGGGGCATTTCTTATGGAAGCTCAGAGTTGCCTTGTGAACTTGGTAGTGGTAGTGGAGATAAAAATTTGTCTGGTGTGACTGCAGGTGGTGGAGTCATAGGTAATCAGTCTCTTACACCAACCAATAAAACATGCTTGCTCCTTATTTATATATCAACGGAAGAAAGTGTTGCTCATCAAACTCCTATAAACATAATGTTTTAAAGATTATTTATTATCCTGCCTTGAACTTAGTGACTAGTATTACCTTTCTGTATAATATGTGATGGGTACCTGTAGACCTTTTCAGTGACATCTGGGTACGCTTGTTTTGTCGTGGTTCACTCATCTTCTTATAAGTTTTAAGAAACCACCTGCTCTGTGCTACTAAACTTGTATATATGCTATAGTTAATTTCTTCTCATTTTCGTTCTCTCCTATCTGAGTAGTGATGGGTTCGCGGGAGCATCCTTTATCAAGTTTATCGGTTCAAGGCTCAGTACAAGCTGATGGGGAAAGTTTCAAAGAAAATGGGACGTTAAAAGAATTTTCTACTATGAATGATACCAATGGAAGTCCTGGGGGTGGTTCTGGTGGAACTGTACTTCTATTTTTGCACACGCTAGACATTGTTGACACTGCTGATCTTTCAACTGGTGGGGGTTATGGTGGTCCAAATGGAGGTGGTGGAGGTGGTGGAAGAATTCATTTCCACTGGTCCGACATTCCTAGTGGAGATTTATACCAGCCTATTGCAACTGTGAATGGCAATCTTCATGCATGGTAAGAATTTTGTGTAATGTGTTTGATAATGCGCCTTCATTTTCTCCCGATAGTTTGATAGGCTCTCCATTTCACCAGAGGATTATGATGATATATGAGTCTGTATATGCTGCTGAGGTTGCAACACTCTTAGGCAACCTTGTTATTTTGGGCTGTTGGACTGGGTCACTTTATGGTCCTAGGTCACAAATAGAGAACTCGCTAATGGTTTTGATAGTTCTTGGCAACATTTATCTTTTGTGATAAGGATAAAGTTTATTCCAAAGCTTTTGTTGACACACCTGAAGACGACATTAGGGAATGCATCATTTCGAGCTGCTAAAAACAGCTTCATAGTATTTTCTTTGCAAATGCATTAGAAACCCAAGGAGCAGTTAAGTAGACTTGCTTCTAAGTTATTTCTTTTGAATACTTCATGAAATGATATATCTCCTGAATAATGAGTTGACGTTTTAATTTGGCAATATGTTGAAAACTAATTGTCATAACTGGATGCTTCTTCATCGTCCCTGACACTTATTGCTGGCTGTTATGGTTCTTTGTGTCAATGATTTTTCTGATTTCTATTTGAAAATGTTGATTCATCCTATTTAAAAATCAATAGTCAATTTGCTCTTCTTGAAATAATTTTCATTTAGGTTTTCTCCTAATGAGAGTGAATCTTGTAGCTTATTGTAAATGTTTTCTGTTGACCCTAAACCTTGAGCCTTTTCTGATGTCTCAAAGATTGTTACAGTGGAGGTTTGGGCAGAAACATGGGTGGTTCTGGAGAAAATGGAACAGTGACTGGGAAAGCTTGCCCTAAAGGGCTTTATGGAATATTTTGCGAGGTATCATAAGACTGTTGACTTTGCTGCATTCCTAACACGTTTTATCTCTGTATTTTAAGTTGTTTTTGTGTCTCCTGTTGTTTCTTGCAAATATAAGACTTTGAACCTGTCATGTGAATGAAGGAAAACTTATACCTTACCTGATTATTTCTTAGCATGTAAGGTTTTTCAACCCAAACACTGGGAATACTTGAGCCTGCAATGTGTTCAAGAAGAATGATTGTTACATAGCCTGATATTGATTATATTTTCACAAGGAACTTCTGTTATGAGAGATGATGCGATTTGCTTTCTCATAAATTTTAAACCAATTTATCATTGTTGTTGAAAATGTTTTTGGAAAGAGTTGACTAATTATCTGAAGAGATCATTGGAATTCAAAGTTGTTGGAGTATTTACCCTCTTGTACATTTTGTGTTTCTTCAGGAATGTCCAGTTGGCACATTTAAGAACGTTACTGGATCCGATAGTTCTCTCTGCCGTTCTTGCCCCACCGATGAACTTCCCCATCGTGCTGATTATATTCCTGTTCGAGGTGCTGTCTAATACATATTTAGGTCTTGTCTGATCCTGAGACACAGTCTCAAGGACTTGTGAGAGACGTTAGTTCTGCTAGTTCTTGATAGTTCTAAAAATATGTTCTCTTTGAAATTCTGGAATTTGGGGATGGACAGAAAATGGGTGATGGGTATAAACATGACAATAATACAGCCAATTTTTCATGGTTCATGTGTATAGATGGTTTTGTAACTCTAGTGAAATATCAATTCAACAAGATAACTATCTATCGATGGCCATTTGACAGGTGGTGTTACTGAAACGCCTTGTCCGTATAGATGCATTTCAGAGAGATTTCACATGCCTCATTGTTATACAGCCCTTGAGGAGTTGATTTACACATTTGGTGGGCCATGGTTATTTGGTCTTCTTCTTGTTGGTCTTCTCATCCTGCTGGCCTTGGTGCTTAGTGTTGCTCGGATGAAATTTGTTGGGGTTGATGAATTACCTGGGCCAGCTCCAACTCACCATGGCTCTCAAATAGATCATTCGTTCCCTTTCTTGGAATCACTTAATGAGGTTGTTTTCAGTATTTTGTAGTGTTTCAGAGGTGCTGGAATTCCAAGCCCCATCTTTGAAGCCTTTCTGTTCTCTTGTTTTTCATTTTCTTCTTTCTTTTATATCTTGATTCATATGCCTCTTTATTCTTTTTATCTAAAAAATTTGCAATTTGGATATGACTCTACCCATTTAGATTGACATGGTTTACTCATTTTTAGGTTCTGGAAACAAATAGGGCTGAGGAATCTCAGAGCCATGTGCATCGTATGTACTTTATGGGCCCAAACACTTTTAGTGAACCCTGGCATCTTCCACACACACCCCCAGAACAAATAAAAGAGATTGTGTAAGCATATCTTTTTCATTGGTCAACTAGTTTTGTTGATGTACTAATTGAACTTCACCTGCGCCCTGCAGGAAAGATTATGATATTTTCTTACTTTCATTGTTTATGCTTTTGCCTCATTTGACATGCAGATATGAGGGGGCTTTCAATGCATTTGTGGATGAGATTAATGCTCTAGCTGCTTATCAATGGTGGGAAGGTGCCATATTCAGCATTCTTTGCATTCTAGCATATCCACTTGCATGGTCATGGCAGCAATGGCGCCGAAAAATTAAATTGCAAAGACTCCGTGAATTTGTTCGGTCAGAGTATGATCATGCTTGCCTTCGCTCTTGTCGTTCACGTGCTCTTTATGAAGGGCTTAAGGTTTGTATGCCCAAAAACATTTGTCCTTTACTTTAATCAGTGTTGGACCTAGGCTGTATCTTATCTGATTGTCAAATACAACATACTTGAACATGCTGTAGGTGCATTTTTTACGGGTCAATTTATTTTCTTTTCCTTCTTTAAAAATGTCATTCCTCTCTGCACCACCAATTGTTTTCAAAAAAACGAGTTGCTGCCGGATGCTGTTTCTTAGTAGTCTATAATCGTAAAATCATAGAAACTGAAAACCATAATTTGCGATATGGAGCAGAATCTTAGTTCCTAGGGTTATTGCTTTCAATGAGCTTTAACAGTTGATTTAACAATAACTGAACATGATTTTCTTGTTTTAGTGATGCTATTTTTCTGGATATTGATATCTTTGTTTAAATAAATTATTTGTCTAAGATTTGTTGCTTATGTTATTTAACTTGTTGCAAATATTTGCATTTTAAAAGTTGTCAGTGTTATACTCTGATTAATCTCCGTGATAAATACACTATGAAACCCATCCTTAAAGTCCAAGACAGTGATCTCGCTGCTGTACATTCTTATCCTGATGGTATAGACTGTCTATAATCTATCAAAGGAGAATACTTGCTGTATATTCTCATCATTAATTATTAGATCCTTGCCCTCTTTTATTATATAGGTAGCTGCCTCTTCTGATCTAATGCTTGCATATTTGGACTTCTTTCTTGGTGGAGACGAAAAGAGGACTGACCTTCCTTCTCGACTGCATCAAAGATTTCCAATTTCTATAGTTTTTGGAGGTGATGGAAGTTATATGGCTCCTTTCTCAGTCCAAAGTGACAATATTCTCACTAGCCTAATGAGTCAGGTTTGTTTTTTCAATCCCCTAGCATAAAGGCTTACACCCGTAATGTCCGCTTCAGTAATATGGGGTTTGACTAAACTGATACCTTCTATATGTTAGCTGTGTATAGTATCTATTGTTCTTCTGGTTTTGCAGATGGTCCCTCCTACGACCTGGTACCGTACGGTGGCTGGTTTGAATGCACAACTCCGTTTAGTTTGTCGTGGTCGACTTAGGGTGACATTTCGACCTGTCCTTAGATGGCTTGAAACTCACGCCAATGCTGCTTTAAAGGTGCATGGAGTACATGCTGATCTTGCATGGGTTCAGGCTACAGCTTGTGGTTATTGCCAGTATGGACTCTTGGTATATGCTATCATAGAAGAAAATGAACTTACCTCAGCTGATAATTTTGATGGTGCAAAACGAAATGAACAGCATTCATGGTAATTATTTATCGTATAATACAAGTTTAGTTGCAGTTCATCTTGTGAAGCTCCTTAATGAATTGTTAGTTAGGGTATGCTGAGCTGTCCTAATCTCATTGATCATTGTATGTTCTTGAAATGATCATTCAACGAAGAGTTTCTAATTATTTTAAGTCTTCAGATAATAGTTATGGTTTCCATTTGTATAATTACTAGTTCTTGTATAGATAAGAGAAGCAAGGATGGTGCAAATATAGGGAGAAACTGTAGCCTATGCACCACGTAGGTAACTGTCTTGACATACATATAGGCATTTTATTGTAAGAAGTGGTACTGATTGCATTCCCTTATTGTTGAAGACTATGAAATTGAGTACGGAAATATTATGTGTCCAACATAGCAATATCTTATGTATCTAATAATACAGTAGTTTAGATATTACTTAGGAATAATGTACTTTCTTATTGTAAAATACTGTACTGCGTTAAGTAGATGTGGTAACCCTTTGTGGTCTTTATGTGGGGAAATGTAGGTTACGATGAATCATGATAAATCTATGTGTGAATTCCTTCTTTCCTTCTCTTTATTTTTCAGTTCACATAATATTAGAGTTAAGTTCTGATTCTGAGGGCAAAATACACTTGTTTCTTCTGTTTCAGAGCCATTCTTCTTAAGACCCTGTGTTATGTCTTCTTTTTTGGCTGTCCAATTGAGAGGGTTGTTATCATTCTTTTGTCCTCCCTTTTGGTAGCCCATTCAGAGCGTCGTTACCTTCTGCTTTCTTCCCTTTTGACAACCCATTGAGAATGGTGTTACCCTTCTTCTGCCTGTCCTTCTGACAGCGCATTCAAAGCATCAGTACCTTCTTCTGTCTTTTCTTTTGACAACTTAAAGTGCTATTGTTTATATTCCATCTTTTCTTCCAGCAGCCGTCAAGAGCACCACTATCTCTATCTTTTCCTCTCTATGACTTTAGGGTTTTCCAAACAAAAGAAATGTTGGTAAGAAGGAAGAAAAATACTTGAGCCAATAAAAAGAATAGCCTGAACAAAATAATATATATTTTTATTCACAAAATTCTCCATTCTCAGGATTTGAACTTCTTATGCAAACTGGAAAGAGGTAGCATTACTTACCATTTTGAGGAGAGTTGAAGATCATGAAGGTTTAGGATTTAGTGTGGGAATATTATGAATGTTATATAGGAATGTTTTATGTATCCAATAATAAAGTATTTAGATATTGTTTAGGGATATTGTATTTTCTATTATGGAATATTGTATTGCCGTACTATGATAAGTATATGCGGAATCCTAATAAATAATGCACATCAAAACTCTCTGTGGTCTTTGCGTCTGGACATAGGCTAAGCCAAAGCAGGTTAAAATAATGTGTAACTTGCTTCTTTTCTTCTGTTTATTTTTTAATTTCATATCTGTGATGACATTTCTCAGGTTATTAGTAATTGCAACATGTGTGTGATTATGTATATATTCAGTTGTACATGCTAATAGTACTCTGCTTGTTCAAATGTAATTGTTGTGATTGTGTGGTCTGATTGCCTAGAATATATGTGCATCCATATTGAATAATGGGCTGTTAATTTTGGCAACTTATGTCCAGCTACTTAAAGCTAGACCTTTGCTTTGGTTTAGGCTTAACTTGGGTTTCTGTAACATTTCGGTCAACAGTGTGAAGAGCATATACAGAGAAATTCCATCCGGTCATTCAAAAGAAAATAGTCTCACAAGTAGAGCTCAGAGGACGAAGGAGAGCTTTTTAAGATGGAAAAAGAGTCCTGGAGGAATTATAGATCCCAACAGCATACAATCGATTGAAGAAAAGAGGGGTTTATTTTATCCTCTCTCTTTCTTGTTGCATAATACAAAGCCTGTTGGCCACCAGGTTATCATCCTTGTAAATATATTCGTTTGATTTAGTACCTTGCCTGTCTCCTCTCTTTTCGCATTCTTGTGATGATATTTGCTTGTACCAATTTTGCTGATTGTCTATCATCTTATGTGCAGGATCTTGTTGGTTTGGTCATCTCCATACTTCTTTTAGGAGATTTTAGCTTAGTGTTACTTACTTTCCTACAATTGTACTCATTCTCATTGGTTGATGTCTTTCTAGCTTTGTTTATTTTACCTCTTGGCATTCTGTTGCCATTTCCTGCTGGAATCAATGCCTTGTTCAGTCATGGACCTAGGCGTTCTGCCGGTCTTGCTCGCATCTATGCCCTGTGGAACATCACATCCTTGATTAATGTCGTAAGTTGCTGCTTTAATGTGTTTAGATATCCCACTTAATCCTTAACGAAGCAATCTGTTTGTAGTATTTTCCGGATAGTTACTTGAATAATTTGATTTTCCTCATCTTTTGACAGTCAATTTACTTTGTAACCTTACCTTTTTGGACTTCTGCCAGATTGTTGCATTCCTTTGTGGTTATGTGCATTATGGCAGTCAGTCATCCACAAATAAGGTTCCCTTCCAGCCATGGAATATTAGCATGTGAGTTTACCCTTGCGGATTTTACAAGCTTAAACTAGATGGGGAAAGTTTGGGGTAACAGCTGCTGACATGGTTGCTTGCGTTTTTATTTTTTTTCCTTGTTTCTTTGGGGACTCTTGGGGATGCTGTGATGCAGGGATGAAAGTGAATGGTGGATTTTTCCAGCTGGACTTGTACTATGTAAACTTCTGCAGTCTCAGCTTGTGAATTGGCATGTCGCGAATCTGGAGATACAAGACCGCTCACTGTATAGCAATGATTTGGAGATGTTTTGGCAATCGTGATAAATGACAACACATTGATGAGGATTCTTTTTAATTTTTTTGTATGCTACGTACTAGGAAAGGATACTAGGAAAATGTTTGGTAGAGGGAGAAGTAAAACTAGAAATAGGAACACAGGAGAAAAACTAGAAATAGTATTCCCAATGTAAATATCACTAGATCCATGCAGAGAAGTTGTATTTTTCTGTACAAAAAGATGTGTGATAACTAAATAGAAAGTATTACTTTCAATTGTTAAAACTCAGACCGAGTAACTAGATCACTAGGGATTATGAATTTCCTTTGAGGTATATATATATATATATATAAGATGATTACAATTCAAGAAAGATATAAAATTGACTCTTTAAAGAATTTCATGGGATAGAGCATATAACTGGAAGAGAAGTTTTTCATTCGACCAAAACGAAGCATATAGAAACTGTTGGAAAAATAAACGTGTAAAAGTTAAAAAAGAATACTAAAATAATTACCATTGGTTTAGAAGTTATGAGATTTAAGATCTTAAATTTTGATCACGGTTCAATCAATTCTTTGGGTGAACAGGTCAGTAAGTAGTTAAGGAAAATGTTTTTCCAGAATGGGCATTACGGCAAGGAAGAAGAAAATAAAAGGAGAATAGTAACAAATGGTACCTACACAGGTTGACATTTAATACAATTTAGTAGTACGCAATCCACGAAAAGCAACTAAAAGATTCTTTGGTGAATAGGGCGAAACATACTTTTAAGAAAAAGTAATGCCTAATTACACTGCCTGACTTGTCGGTTACACTACTAAATACTAATGGATTGGTAAGAAGTATCATTCCGACACAATATCTGTCCGTATGGTTGCTGTTTTCAGTAGTTAAAGACAGAACGGAACAGAAACTGGAGATAGTACGATGTTTGGTTGTGGTGGACAGAACAGAAAAACTGTATCCGTCTCTAGGACAAAATGTGTTTGGTTGCAATGGACATAACGAAAAAATTGTGTCAATGACGAAAATGTCCCTGATCCTTAAGATGATTAATAATGTGTTATGAATTGATAAGTTTATTACGAATGAGAAGCTTTAGTTAAACATTGAACAAATAATAATAATAACAATTTCAAATTAAGATTGAATAATAATAATAATAATAATAACAACAACAACAGCAGCAACAGCAGCAACAACAACAACAACAACAACAAAATTAATTTGAATTAATAAATAAGGCAACATGTATAATCATAATAAATTTGATTAATAATAAATACAAATTATATGATGATGATGATGATGATGATGATGATGATGATAATAATAATAATAATAATAATAATAGTGATAATAATAATAATAATATTAATAACCATAATTAAAACAATAATAATAACAATGATGATGATGATGATGATGATGATGATGATGATAATAATTGTAATAATAATAATAAATAGCATGTTATTATATTAAAAATAATAACAATAATGATAATAAGAAATTAATTATAATTTCGTATTGATAATAATAATTATGTGCAAACACAACATCTAAGCATTCATTAAATCAATTACAAAATAGGTTCAACATACATTCATAGCATTAATTACATAATATGTTCAACATACATTCAAAACAAACATATAAGAATTAATATTTGAGCTGACATATTTGATTCAACATACATTAATGCCTTAGAATTTGTAAATAATGTCCTTTAGAACCATCCCCACAATGATTCCAATGGTTATGAGTAAAAATGCATGAGCCCATGCCATGTTTGTCTGCATAGTACGATCTTGACTGGCTTGTTCATTTGTTGGAATTGCGGATGGAATCGGAATGGATGATGTTTCATTGAAAGTAGGAGCAATGTCTGCAATGCAACAAGCCGGCCTAGATTGATCCATGATATATGCACTTTGTGCTTCCTTCAATGTTCGATATCCCCTGAATCGAGCATTAGGAAACCCCTCAGTGACCAATTTAACATCTTCCCAATTGGTAAAAATACCAACTTGGCGTCCAGCAAAGACAACATAAAAGTTGTATCTGACCATATTTAGGTACCTGAAAATGAATCATATTATCATCATTCAAACATGCAGAAAAATGACAAACATTAAGAAGTTCTAATAACCAAGCATTGATCATAAATAGTCTGCTGAAAAAACAAAGTCAACATATCATCAAAACAAAGTGAATACATCATCAAAACAAAGTCAACACATCATCAACACAAAGTCAACATCACAATCTTTGTTTCATAACAGTACAAATCCATCCTCCCATATTAAGCTACTATAAAGGTAGTAGTTCCACAAAAAACATTAACTCAAACATCTTGACGAAGTCAAACATCGTCATCTAGCAGGTCCCTGACATAACGCGGTCTCTGTTCTTCATTTAGATCCCAGAAAAGATTCGCAGCAGGAACATCCTTTGCGAATATCCTTCCAATCTTGATGACTTCTTC
>JANZLD010000001.1:35332264-35346698 GCA_026413575.1 Erythroxylum carthagenense | reverse complement strand
CAAGTTGTTTATTGATTTCTGCACATGTGAGTGTTTTCAACGAAATAAAAAAATGTCATACGGAGTATTTGAACGGTTTTGACTGCTATAGCACACCACCCTCGTAAGGCACGGGCTCGGATATCACCATCGATATCGGGTTTGAGTCTTGCGGGAGTGGGATTCTACAATCAAATCTCTTGTTTTTTATTTCTTGATTCTAAACGGTCGCTTGAATGAATGCATTCAGATTTTTCACCAAAGAAGGCTTTCTCGATGTGCTCTAATTTGACGATTGCCATTAGAATTGATTCTGCCTTTTAAAAGTTTGATATTGTGGTTGGGATTATGTTACTGGATTGCTAGTCTTCTAAAAGAAATTGGGGTGGTTTCTCCAACTAAGGTTGTAGGTGTTCGAATATGTATCATTTCGTGCCCTCGGCTAAAAACCATTAGGTGAGTTTGCTTATTCTTCCTCAACTGTAAAAGACTCAAAAGAATACAAACAAACATTAGCTCCATGACCAAAAGTTTCCATTAGTATGATAGTGAAATTTTAGTTTTCACTAATGTCCCATTTTCCTTTAATTTTTTTTTATCTTAAGTGAATCAGGTAACTCCTTGTTCATTTCCACTTTAATAAAAAATTCTAGCATAGCTTATTCTATTTAAGGCAGTTATATTTTCATCCATGTGTAATGGTTTTCCAGTTGAACCATGAGGTAGCTTAATCTTAATATGCTCCAATATTTTTGTGGTATTTTATGAAAATGAGTCCAAACGGAAATCACTTTTTTCTAAACCTAAACAAAAAGAATTCCTTTTCATCATTGAGAATTTTTTGTAATCCTACCTATAGTCCAATTCTTTATTATAGAAAAGAGTGGTCTTTTATCTAAAAAATATTCTATAAGAGTGGTAGCCAACTTAATGCTCTAGTTGTGAGAACTTTTAAGCATAGATAGACAACTTTCATATCACTTCCTTCTGGCAAAGGAAATAACTCAGTTTGGTGTGCAGGGATGAGTCCCCACCCGCCTGGGATGAAATTCTTCTCTTGGTTGTCACCTTAATTTTTTGATAACCTAGTTTCCTGATTGCTTCGCTTAGTATATCATAACAGTCTTAAAGTTAAGGTTTTGGTCTTGGACTATTTGAGGATTTAAACTAGTTTTGGGACAATATAGAAACTTGATCTAATGAAACCTGAGTAGGTGAACTTATAGAGGAGTTTAGGGTGTTGGGGAGAGGTGGAAAAGGGCTATTGATGGTTAAAGAGATTGAGTTAAGAGAAGCTACATTCATATTGAAAAATGAGGGGAGCTAGGTAAGAGGGATTTACCTAGTTTCTTTACCTTCTCAAGCAATACAATTTTAAAAAGATAATGAAGTTAAAGGGTAACTTACTAAATATGGTAGAGGACATATGGATTGCTTTTATAACTCTATCCATAAGGTTGGAAATAAAAGTCAAATTTTGATAACTTTGTATAGTAATTTGCATCAAGCACTATATTTGAGGCCTTAAAATCTTTGTAAATGGTTTATTTTTGTGAAATAAGAAGGCAAGTCAAGCTTAGAGTTGCTCCAATGGCTATTTTGAGACAATATTACAAGATTAGGGCTTAATGATACTTGAAATGATGATTTTTTAGGCTTCTTTTTTGTATGAATTCATACACAATGAGTAGTTCTTTGTCCTCCAAACAATATATTAGTAACTTAATAAGGTTTGAGTGTGAAAATCTTCGCATAAAGTCCACTTTTGACCTTGGTGAAGAGCTACCAATAATTTCATCAAAAAAAATTCAAGTTCTACTCGCAACTCTTAAGCCAACATCATAAGTAATTTTGACTTTGTTATATCAAGGAGGTCCTAAGAAGGTGATTTCTTATAGAGCAAGCTCTTAAACAATTACCACCTGTGATTTCAAAATTTTTATATCCGCTAAAATTTTGTTTGATAAAAGCCATTGTAACTTGTTTCAAAGTCTAACAAGCCACAACTTTAGCAATATGCAAGCCTTGAGCTTAGTTACACTAAATAACAACATTTATTATAAAAAAATCAAGATGATGTTTGCATCATTAAAGTTGTTGAAACCTTTAGACCTTTTATGTTTATCAACAATGCACTAGTTTTATTCTTTAAAATTTTTTTACACGAAAAATACCTTTGAACATAAATATGGCCTATAATCTCAACCATTGCAATCGATGGATTTATATCTATATCAATATTCTTCATAACCTTTTCAACTTCATTACACGTGTCCAATTGTTTCAAACATTCAAGAAGATTAGGTAGATCAATTGCAAATTTAACTTGAAATTCTATTAGTAATATTGGAATTTGAAAATACAATAGGATCTAATAGGTTTAAATTATACTATTTTTTGATAGATGTTTAAGTGTACTTTTGAGTATTTCTTAGATGATTATCATGTATATAGACTTAGAATTATGTTATTATCAGTGTTTGTTTATATTTTAAGTGTTTACAAGGCTTTTAGCAAGATTTGGATCTTAATTTTATGTTTTAAGAGTTGTTTGATGTGTGTTTGAATGTATGAAAACATAAAATTGAAGAAAAGAGAAGAATTGAAAGTATAAAAATAGGCCACAATTGTGGCTTGTGTTGCCACGATCGTGACAGAGAGCACAGACATCTATTCTAATGAATTTCAACTTTTTCATAACGTGACTCTTTTTGTAATTTTAGTGTTTTGGGATTATTTTTTTGAACCAAATTAAGTGGGTAAACCCTAGAAAGAACTCTAAAAGCCTCAAGAACTATTTAAGACCACAAAATCACTCAAAAAGAGTAGCTACCATCTTCCAAAGTGAGAGAATAAGGAGGAGCTAAAAGAGCAATCTAGAAATTCCAGATTTCAAGTTTGAGTTTAAATCAAGTTCTTTCTTTCTTTCCTTTGTTTATTTTATTAAACCTGACGTGTAACTTGGATTTGAATATGTTATTCACATTTAGGATGCTCTAATTTTTAGAATTGGATTTGTTCTTGAGTTGTTTTGTGACTTGATTGATGTTGATTTCAATTCAATTTTCTAATGTTGTGATGTTTGGGTATGCTAATACTTCGATAATAGATCGAAAGAGTAAGTTGAAAGTAATCCGATTAGGTTGAGTAACGAGAGTTAATGACCTAATAAGTCTCTCAATATCAAATTGGTAATCATGCAAAGAGAGATCTTGTGTGAAAACTCAATTATTCAATAGATTACTTAAGAACTAGTTGAAAACGTTAGGTAGATTTTATGAATCGAGAGGTTGCAAAACATGAAATATCGTAACCAATTAGGGTTAATTGATTAGGTCTTGAGAGAGATTAATCAATCTCTTAGAAGATCTAGAATCAACACATAATTGAATCAATAGAGGTTAGGAAGCAAAATAACGATAGAATGAATCAGCTGAACTCTGGAGAGTTCTATCTGGTCTTCGGCTTGCATGGCAGAGGGGATATCGCAAGATTGTCTTAGAAGTGGACTCGTTAACAGTTATAAACATTTTGTCTTCCCTATATATGCATTCAATGTCCCTTGATCCCTTGGGACTCGACATTAACGAGCTTTTTGCCCAGAACTGGGTCGTTTGACCATGTCACATTCATAGGGAGGGCAATTAGTGTACAGACTGGCTGGCCAATCTTACAGCTCAATTTGAGCTTGGAAGTACTTCTCTAGAACATACACCCATAGGATGCATCTCAATTCTTTTAGAGGATATGTCGGGGATTTGTTTCCCCCGACTAATTTTGTAATTTTTTGATTTTTCTTCCTTTTATGTAAAAAAAAAGGTTCAAGATTTTAACCAAAAAGAAGAAGTGATGATTATAGAATTGACAATTAAGAAAAAATTAGTGTAATTTTATAATGGAAAGCAAGAATTGCGAAAAATATTTAACAATTAAAAAGATTACAAGAATTAAAAAAGAGAATTAAGAATTAGAGATTGAGATATATAACAAGAATTTAATTCCAAAGAAACATCTGTTGATATTAATGTTACATTCAAAAAAGAATTTTGAATTATTCTATCAAAAAAGAAAAATATAAGATCACAAGAGTGGACTTTTAGGAAATTGGAAATGATAAAAGATAATGAACAATATTTATTTTATGTTTTTTGGACAAAATAAGTACCTTAAAGTTAAAAAAATTGGAAAATTGATTCCACCAAGAAGAAAGGAAGTGCCTTTCTCCATAAAATATTTTGGAAGTAGAAGTTGGTATCATTTGCAATATGCAGAAGCAGAGATTCGAGTTCTTGGTGTTGTTACAATGGCAATATGCAATGTCAGCGATTACCATTAGAGATTCAAGTTCTTGGTGTTGTTACAATGGCAATATACAATGCTAGCGATTACCATTAGAGGTGACGTGGCTAGTCAGAAAGCTGAGAATTAGGGAGCAATTATAATGGAAACGACAGCGTTGCAGCAGCATTGTAAAATAAAAAGGACAAGGGTTGGGTTTGGTTTTGGTTCAATAGAAAACAAAAAAATAACCCAGAGAAACTGAACTGTGGTGTAATCGTTCATCTGTTGAAGCGGGAGATTTGGTAATGGTAAGCAAAATTAATTGGTCTGAGTAGTGGTGGCTGCATAGAAAGACTTGTTTATAGTTACTTTACTTGCGTGTTGCAGTTTGCAATTGCTGCAATTAACGATACAGACTCTAGAGAGCAGTGGGAGCCCTTAGCTCCCACCAAAGAAGCTCAGGTAAGTTTGTTGCTTTGCCTTCTCCATTTGTTTTTCTTCTTCCTAAATTCAGAAGAAAGCCAAAAATTTCAGGAATTCCATCTCACGCAAACCTACCACGACGGCCTTCTCAAGTTACAATCCAAAGAATACCACAAAGCCCGACAACTTTTGGAGTCTGTCCTCCAGGATCCTTTGATTTCAAATGCTCAGGTAACCCTCATATCTCTTTGTTTCCCCTTTTTCTTCCTTCTTTTCAATATAATTCTAATTAGCAATTGTTGGTTTTTGTTCTTTTCCTTTACAACTTTAGGTGGATAGTAAACCTAGTGATGATCACTTGCTGCAGCTCAGGTCTGTGTCCCTCTCGTCCTGCTTTAAATCCATTTGAAAATTTTCTATTTTTCTAATCAGTAGGAGCTAAGATCGTAAGCTGATTTGATCACCAGGACGTAAAAAGTTGATAAGGGGTCATCTGGACCAAAATAATTTTTATATTTTTCTGTTTTCCACAGATTTTTGGCCCTGAAAAATCTGGCCACCGTTTTTCTTCAGCAAGGTTCACTTCATTACGAGAATGCTCTGCATTGCTATCTTCAAGCTGTTGAAATTGATACAAAAGACTCTGTTGTCTGGAACCAGCTAGGAACTCTGTCATGCTCAATGGGTTTGCTAAGCATATCGCGCTGGGCATTTGAGCAGGGGCTTCTTTGTAGCCCTAATAATTGTAAGCCTAAATCTTTTTTTTTTCCTTCTTTTGATGTTTATCTATATATGGTCTTCCTCTGTAGGAAATCAACTATTGCTTTAATTGTTTTGACTTCCCTAGATTTTAGCTATCTTCAGGAAATGAAATTATTTCACTTCTGTGCATGCAGGGAACTGCATGGAGAAACTATTGGAAGTTCTAATTGCCATTGGTGATGAGGTTGCATGCCTTTCTGTTGCTGAGTTGATTGTGAGGCATTGGCCCTCACATTTGCGTGCCTTGCATGTGAAAAATACTATTACAAATTCGGAACCAATACCATTTGCTCCTAGAGGTATAGACAGGCTTGAACCTAAGCATGCTCGGCTGAAATTTCTTGACAAGAGGAAAGCAACTGATGATGTTCTTGATGGGGCAATTGCTAGTAAAAACCCAAACAAGAATGTTGAATTACATCTTTCTGAACTTTCTTGGGTGGCCCTTGCTGATGAGCTTCTAGGTATCCTACGTCCGTTGAATAGTAGTGCCTATAATGTTGGCAATGATGAAAAAAAATCTGGAGATGTCAGGATAGCTATTCATTTGCCTCGTTTGAATTATGATGGACCTACTGAAAAGAGAAAATTTCATTCTGTCTTAAGTAATGGAGGTGTCTCAGTTGGTGAGAGTTACTCTGAAAAAGCTATTGCTGTAAAACAAGGAGAACCAAGTTTTTTTGATGAACAGCCTCATGAAAGGCGGAGCAGTCGTCTCGAGAGGCTTAGGAGTCGTAAACCAGGAAAAGAGGAATTGGATTTTACCAATGGTAAGGACATGGAGAAAGTTGTAATTCAATTTTTAGAACCTTTTATTGTTGGTAGAGCTGGAAGCAGCGATTCTGATCATGCATCTGGTTGTTCTGTTTCATGTCCTAGTAATATCGAACATGATGAGGTATCTCAATTTGTAAGAGAAACTTCAAAAAACTATGGTGCTTACCATCTCGGTCACTTGCTTTTAGAAAAAGCTGCAAATCGGGGCATTGCATATCAAGATTCAATTTCCAAACTCCTAGAGTTGGAAAACTTGACAAGATATTGGGGACAGGATCGAACTCCTGAGTGCAGTCTTTTTCTCGCTGAACTATACTATGACCTTGGATCTTTTCCATCTAATTCTTTAAAATTTACCGAATTCATGTCTGAAGCATCCTTCCATGTATGTAAAATAATAGAATCTGTTGCTTTGGATTATCCTTTCCACTCGATGCATGTGGTGGGAAACGGAAGTTGCTCATCAATTAAGAATTATCAAGAGAATAGACCATTGGTGGTTACCGACACCAATTTCTGGGAATCTAATTCTTTATTGAGCTGTAAAAATTCGTTTTGGATTCGCTTCTTCTGGCTAAGTGGTAAATTATCTATCGTGGATGGTAACAAGGCAAAAGCTTATGAGGAGTTATGTATTTCCTTGTCTCTTTTGACACACAAGGAAACACTGAATGATTCTCATTATTCTGTCCAGCTGCCACACCTAAAAATCAATTCAGACTTAACTATAAACAGAATTCTCTATGAAATTAATTTGTTGAAACTTGAGTTTCTACTTGAGAAGACTATATTTGCAATGATTGAGAAAGAAATGTATCAAGATTGCATAGATTCACTAGCTCCACTTATACTTTCCACACACCGTGTTTACCTTGATGCATTGCCATCCCCTGCTGGTAATAAGAAAGCAGAAGGATTAGCATCTACTGAACTTTTGGCTTTAGATATATTACTTAAAGCTTGTGAGAAGACAAAGCCAATGGATCTTGAGGTTTATCTGAATTCTCACCGACGGAAACTACAGTTTCTCATGGTACTAACTGGAGTTGATGATTGTAAACTATTTGCACCGAAGATTGAGCTTAGAGCATATTATGCCTGCGACACAGTAGCAAAAGAAAATGTAGGCAAGCATTGGAATAACTTGTTAACAGAGGAAGTTAAGGCAATTTCTCAATGTGTTTTGCACTTGAAGACCTCTATCAATGTGAGTCCTTATTTATTCCTTAGTGTAAATGTTGATCTTGTTGATGACTATTTCACTGTATCTTTTGCCATATATTCATTTTAAAAATTTGTACAGCAGCTTATTTCTCCAAGATGCTAATGGAGAATGTTAAAATAGCTCTAGTCATTCGAGTTTTACATTTCTTATATTTTGCTATATGACATGGAGATGTATACTTGCAGGATGGTAATATTGTTCCCTTGGGAATTATTGGTGATATTCAATCTTTGCTGGTGGCAGTTATGCGTCATATTGCAACTAATTACCTCTGTAAGGGTTCTTCTGTATCAGTAAGTGCTGATGAAACCGAACAGAAGCAAACACGTTGTTTTCTGGATGCAGTTATTGCGTTCTGCAAACTTCAACATCTTGTCCCTACTATTCCCATTAAAACTCAAGTTAGTCACAATTTCTGGGAATTTAAAACTTTGGTTGAGATGCTCATTCTCATTTCTTACATATATCGACACCTGTGTTTTCTAATCTCAGGTTGAATTGATTGTAGCAATTCATGATTTGCTTGCTGAATATGGCATCTGTTGCGTGGGTGAGGATGGTGAAGAAGGAACATTTCTTAGGTTTGCGATCAAGCATCTCTTGGCCTTGGACATGAAGATGAAATCCTGCTTGAACTTTTCAAGTAGGGAAGATCAACATGATAACCAGCTTTCGCCTCATTGTCATTTGAAGTCAGATAGCATGGATGTGGAGATGGGCAGGATCATAGATGATGTTTATGGGGAAACTACGACAAAAGGTGTAACATATCATGCAGATCTGGAGAAATGTAATACAGTCATAGAATGCGAAAAGCAAAGTAGTGAGGAGGAAAAGAACAAAAGAGAAAAATGGAATGAACAGCCTGCTGAGATAAAAAATGAACTTGCTGATAATGAGAGGGAGGAACTTGAGTTGACATTTGATAATGCCTTAGATCAATGCTTTTTCTGCTTATATGGTCTCAATCTTAGATCTGATTCATCCTATGATGATGATTTAGCTATGCATAGGAACACTAGTCGTGGAGACTATCAGACCAAGGAACAATGTGCAGATGTTTTTCAGTATATACTGCCCTATGCAAAGGGTTCTTCGGTTAGAGATCTCTCTCTCTCTTTCTGTGGCTATTTGTCTCTGTCTCTATCTCTTTCATTTGAGTTGGTGTCCTATTTATGTCTCAGAGAAGTGGACTGGTAAAACTTCGTAGGGTATTGAGAGCTATTCGCAAGCATTTCCCTCAACCACCAGAAGAAATTTTAGCTGGGAATGCAATAGATAAGTTCTTAGATGATAATGATCTGTGTGAAGAGAAACTCTCAGAGGAGGCCAGGTTTGAAGGGTATCTTGAGACCATAACCAAACTAATATTTTCAGATAGTGGAGGTGTCAAACAACACAGGTCATTGATGGTTGGAAGGTACTTGGTTTATTCGATAAACTGGTCATGTTGGCAATGATCAAATTTATTATTATGTTACTTTCTTTGTAAATATGCTAATTACATTGGTAATGCACGCAGCTCGGAGCCATATTCAGATATATATTGCAACTTGTATTATTTTCTAGCTCTATCTGAAGAAATGAGCGCATCTGACAAATGGCCAGGCTTTGTACTTACCAAGGAGGGGGAAGAATTTGTGCAGCAAAATGCAAACCTCTTCAAATATGATCTACTCTACAATCCTCTACGTTTTGAGAGTTGGCAACGGCTAGCAAATATCTATGATGAGGCAAAAATTGCGATTTGTCTTTTTTCATAATAAATGCTTATATGAACTACAAATATATCTGTTTTCCCAAGATAAAGAAATCATTTTTGCCATTCTCTAATTCTTATTGTCGGTGATTGATTAAAACAGGAGGTAGATCTGTTGCTCAATGATGGCAGTAAGCACATAAATGTAATTGGATGGAAAAAGAATGATACTTTACCTCAGAGAGTTGAGACTAGTAGAAGGAGAAGTAGGCGTTGTCTGTTAATGAGTTTGGCTTTGGCAAAGACATCAGCTCAGCAGGTTGATCTATTGTCTGCATCACTTTTGAGAATCAGAGTTATTTAGATGATTACACTTTGACCTTTTATGCCACCTGTATATCTGGTTTGCTACTCTGCTGACAACTGATAAAGGTGTCATGAGATGCAGATGCGTTTTGGCTCTTATAAATTGAAAAGTTGAGGTCAATTAAACAGTTTTAGAATTTAGTTGGATGGTTTTTTAATACCTTTTAAGTGTAGGATAATCTGTAAAACTAGATAAGTAAAAATTTGTAATGATGATTATGATACCATAAGTTTCTTAAAAGTCTTTTAAACAACAGCAGCACCTAGTAAGAGTCCCGCTGAAATACGGAGTTTGGGGAAGTCCAGTAGTATGCAGCTTTATTCGTATCTAGTGGAGAGGTTGTCTCAGATTCTCAAAGTCTTTTGGAAGTAGAAAATATCTTGGCATTATAATTTGACATTAACTTACCATTAGCTGCTTTCATTTATTAGCGTCACAGCTACGCCTGAAGTTCATGTATATCCTACTGAGGCAACAATGGAGTACAATGTTTCATTTTTGAGATTAGGATGAGAGCAGTATAACTTATGCAATTTAGTTTCTGCTATGATAAGTTTGTTTTCGGAAATTATCCTAAAAGGTAATCTTATATTGTTCTAGTGTGAGATACATGAGCTGCTGGCATTGGTATACTATGACAGCCTTCAGAATGTGGTACCCTTTTATGACCAGCGATCTGTTGTACCCTCGAAGGATACAGCATGGATGGTACATTGTGAGAATTCATTGAAGCATTTTACAAAAGCCTTCTCACACAGGTCTATATGCTACTTTCTGTATTATTATTTTCTTTTATATCATTTTGTCACATGATTTATCGAATTCATTTGGGTTTGCAGACAAGATTGGTCACATGCATTTTATATGGGAAAACTGTGTGAAAAGCTAGGACACTCTCGAGAGACATCATTATCCTACTATGATAAGGCCATTGCTTTGAATCCATCTGCAGTCGATCCTGTCTATAGGATGCATGCTTCTCGCTTAAAGTTACTTTTCTCGTGTGGTAAACAGAACCTAGAGGCTCTAAAGGTTTATTCGTCTCTCTTCGCCAATGATATAAATTAAAATAAATCCATTACTAACCAACTACTTCGAGTCTCATTTTATGTATTATGGTTCTCACAATGTGTACCTGAAATGAATGATAACATTTGTATGCGTGAAGAGTGTCAACAAATGCAGATTTTTATGTTTGGAGTTGGATAAGTTTTATTTCTCCTAATTTGTCTGTCTCTTATTCTCTATTATCTTCTTCATGGCAGGTCATTTCTAGATATTCGTTTAGCCAGGCAATAAACCATACTGTAATGAACCCTGTTAATGAATTGGCATCTGAAATGTGCAATTTAGCCGAAGATGCAAAAAGCAGGAACTCTAACCAACTTGAGGAAAAGGGTCAGGATCCTTTGGAAGATCTGTGGCATATGCTTTACAATGATTGCCTGTCTGCCCTGGAAATTTGCATTGAAGGAGATTTGAAACATTTTCATAAGGCTAGATATATGCTTGCTCAAGGACTGTATAAAAGGGGTTTGAATGGTGATCTAGAGAGGGCAAAGGATGAACTTTCTTTTTGCTTCAAGTCTTCTCGCTCATCTTTCACCATTAATATGTGGGAGATCGATGGCATGGTCAAGAAGGGAAGGTACGGACTATATGCCAATAGTCCTTATTTGAGTTTTATACACCAAGAACGCCACAAACCAATATTTATGGTAAAAATAGCCATAAGGGGGTCTGACAAAAATTGGACAGCAGATAAATGTGGATCCATTATTACTTGCAACAGTTCACAACACAGCAGAGAATTTGGATTCATTCTTTATGAGTGATTCAGACTTTTGGCTTTTGCGATCTCTTATGTCATGTTTTAATGGAAAACTTGAAATTGATATCACTAAACATGAGCAAGTCCACTGTATGATTATGATTAACTGAGAGGATGTTAACTTCGCAAACTTCCAATATATGTAATTTCATTGGAGTTTCCATGAGTCTTTATAGTATATTGATTTCATGAAAAAGTATATGCTGAAGGATCTTGCACAGTTAGAAGTTTTAAGTGCTTTTTATGTGCAATCATATCTTTATTGTTTAATTTATTCCCTGCTTTTTTCATATGTCAGGCGTAAAACACCTGGTGTTTCTGGGAACAAGAAATCCCTTGAAGTTAATTTACCAGAAAGTTCGAGGAAGTTTATTACCTGTATTCGAAAATATTTATTGTTCTATTTGAAATTGTTGGAAGAGACTGGAGACATTTGTACACTTGATCGTGCTTTTATATCGCTTCGGGCTGACAAGAGGGTAAAAGCTCAACCACCTAAAGTTGCTTTTGTTGTATGAGATTGCTGACAGCATTGACCTCATTTCTTCAGAAAATTCTTCCTTTTACAGTTTTATGCTTTTCACTTCACAGAAAAAAAGTCCATGCTTTGGTTAACTAATCCTAAACAAGCGGACTTTGATGTGCTTATTAGAAAATGAACTCCTATTACAGTCTGTTGGGATTTCTTGGCCTGAGGGTTGGGTTCATCCAAAGTAGGCATTGCTTGTAGATTGATTGTTTATTCTGAAGCCTGTCTGCACAGGCCTTGTTATGATAGCTCATATCGAGTGAATAACTGCCTAAGCATTATCCCTAATCTTTACTCCTTGATATTGCTTTGAGCAATTTAAATTAGTTTCTGACTTCGATTTAAATTCAGTTCTCATTGTGCATCGAAGATCTTGTACCTGTGGCTCTTGGGAGGTTAATCAAAGCACTTATCTCATCCATTAATCAAGCTGAGACTGCTGGCTCTGGCATTCCAAAAAACTCTGACCAAACACTGGAGAAGATGTTTTCTTTGTTTATTGAACAGGGAAACCTATGGCCTGAACTATTGAGCTTACCTGAGATGAGAAACCCAGACATATGTGAGAGAAATTTATATGGGTAATTGCTTTCATCTTGTATATAGAAAGGTTCTGATTTTTTACTATCTTCATTGCAGTTCTGATGCTTCTATTTCTATAGGATTCTTAATCAGCAATTTGTTGGGTGAAGTCTTGTGAGCAGTTAGAATTATGTGTCTGCTTTTTCATCTGAAATGGACTGCCCAATTTCTTCCCTTAAGCCAAATACTATTTTGACAAGTATGCTAAAAGCTACTCTATAAGATCCACCCCTAACATTTATTATTTTTCAGTTCTTTCATCTTCTTATCAAACATGAAGTTCAAATTGTCATGTAACCTCATTTGCTAACATAACCTCATGATGCTTAATTTTACCTATGTTAGTCAAGTTCTCCCCACTCATTGCAGATATCTCCAAAAATATATTGTATCATTGGAGTGGAATTGCAAGGTCGAAACGCTTGAAACAATCAATGAGAAGATACGGAAGCGTTTCAAGAATCCCAGATTGTCCAATAGCAACTGTGCGAAGGTTTGCCAGCAAGCTTCCATTGCATGGTGTCGATCCCTCATAATTAGCCTGGCTTTGATCACTCCTTGGCAATCTGGACAACTGGCAGAGATTCATGCCCTTCACCTGCCAGAAAGTGGCTTGGAAAATAGTGATCTGCTCTTTATTGATTTGCAGATGACCGAGTTATGGGGTTCATCTTCTAGTGGCTCTAGCAATTGGGAAGTTTTTGAATCAAAATGGAGCCCTATCTTGAGTAGAATAAAAAACATTATGATTAGGAAAGTTTCAGATGAAAATTACGAGACGGCCAACTCTTTGCTTAGAAGCTCATACAATTTCTACCGTGAGAGTTCCTGTGTAATGCTCCCTTCAGGTCTGAACCTTTACTTGGTTCCGTCAAGGCTGGCAACAGAGAAAGAAATAAAAACAGGAATGGATGGGGTTGAAATTCTTGACCTGAGCATCCCTAGGAAGCTTCTCTTATGGGCGTACACACTATTGTATGGCCGTTGTTCTAACATCTCAGTTGTTGTTAAACATTGTGAAGAAACCATGAAGGTCTGGAATATACCGCTCTGCTAAATTTTTGCTAATTGATGCATAAAACTTGTTTGATTGGATTCCGCTTTGTTTTTTTGCAGTCAAAAATTAAAAAGGGTGCTGGGAACTCTTCTGTGGCGCCGAACACATGCATGCCCTCTATCATGACTTTTCATACAGGTTATTCTTAATGTTTTCTGAACTAACTTTTCTCATCTAAATTTCAAATTCCATTTCGGATTGCTTGTCAGTTAATTTCCTTCACCTTACTTGATAAGAAATAGTTTCCATCTAATTGAAGCAATGCCTTGTCACCTTTTATTTGCATGCCAGAGTTTTATGCTTCTGCATAATTTCACTGTTATTAACTTCGTGTTAATATTAGGTGGTGGAAAAGACAGTGGGATTCATGGAGGCAGCGAACCAGATACTGCTCAGGCGACCCTAGTGACATCCTCATTGTCCATAGAGCACATTAATACATCAGCACCGCCACCTATGGAGAGCCAGAAGGGCTTACTTGCTACATCACGCACAACTCTGTGCAGCAAGAACATTGCTGAAGGCAACTCTGCGATGCAGGAAAGTGAAGACCCAAGTGCCAGTTAATTGCAAATGAACGTTGTCCGCGGGGATGTAAAAAGTTTATTATGGAGATAAAGAGTTCCAAGTTTCAGCAACTGATCATGCAGTTCCAGAAACTATTCGTGCTTGTGATCATGATCATGTTTATGTTGGAGACCATTTCAGTGCTATTGTTGCTGAGGATAGAGGACATTAGCTGGAGAAACAACATAATGTTTAATTTTAGTAGAAGTTCGTTTGTTTGTTAGAAAGTAGGAGCGATTAGTTGTTAATCAGTTATATAAACAAATTATTACGTCTTTATGTTACAAGGCCAAAGCTTTATAAACACTATCAGAGATATCGTCATGGCAAGTTCAGAGGACAGTCCAACGTGAGC
>JANZLD010000001.1:35291424-35319341 GCA_026413575.1 Erythroxylum carthagenense | reverse complement strand
AGCCAGTTGCAGCAGTCACAGGTTGAGCATCAATTACGTCGGGAAGTTGAAATTCAGAGTCATCTTCGACATCCCAATATACTTCGACTTTATGGTTACTTTTATGACCAGGTTAGTCAATAGGATCCTCTCCACTTTGACCTTTAAACATGTTGGCAAATTTCTGACAATCAGAGTAACTGTGTTCTTTAAATCTCATTGTTGCAGAAACGAGTTTATTTGATATTAGAATACGCTGCCAAAGGTGAACTATACAAAGAACTGCAGAAGTGTAAATACTTTAGTGAAAGACGAGCAGCTACTGTGAGTTCGTTTGATCTATAGCTTTTTTAGTTGAATTCAGATTATTTGTCAGCCCAATGATTTTCATATGAAGACAAACAGATTATAGAGTGTATATGAAATCTATATCCTTCAGATGTTATCTCATTGGTCGATTATATTTAAAGCACCTCTGAATCTAGCTCAGTGACAATTCTCCTCCCTTTGATATAATAACTGGCTTGGCTGAAGTTCCCAAGCAAGTAAGCCAAATAATACTAGGAGCAGACTATTGCATTACAGCTGCAAAATTTTTCACTCTGCTATTATAAATTTTCTCACTTGTTGTTTATAGTTTTTTTATTGATATTGTTTGCTTGGCAGTATGTTGCATCCTTAGCTCGGGCGTTGATTTATTGCCATGGAAAACATGTGATACATAGAGATATTAAGCCTGAGAACCTATTAATAGGTGCACAGGTAATTCGTGGCAATGTTATGTCTGTTTCTTGGACACCTAATAGACATCTGTGCTTGTGATGCTGAGGATGATTTTTTGATTATTTTTCACAGGGAGAACTGAAGATTGCAGATTTTGGTTGGTCGGTGCACACATTTAATCGTAGGCGTACAATGTGCGGTACACTGGATTATCTCCCACCAGAGATGGGTACGCATAAAAACTATCAATGTTCAAGCATATTAAGGGTTCAATTGATTTGTTGACTATATTTTTGTGTTTCTAAGTTCGCTTTGAAATGCTCTAATTACTTTGATATTTTTCCTGCAGTGGAAAGTGTAGAGCATGATGCTAGCGTTGATATCTGGAGCCTGGGTGTTCTATGCTATGAGTTCCTGTATGGGGTCCCTCCCTTTGAGGCTAAGGAACACTCGGACACATATAGAAGGTAAGCATGAATTTCAAAATGGATTGAATCAATAATGTGATCAAACTTAACACGGAGCTTTGTTCTTTGTAAGGAAAAATGGGTGGTTTTAATTCGCTTTCATACATCTAATATGGTTTTTGTGGCGCTATACTTTGCATTGCTTTTTGTGGCGCTATATTTTGTATTGCTGATTTCATCTTCCATATTAACAGGATTGTGCAAGTGGATCTAAAGTTTCCTCCCAAACCCATTGTTTCTTCTGCTGCGAAGGACCTCATAAGTCAGGTAGAATTTCATTATTTAACTGGCATTTCACGTTTTTAACATTTGTTATTTTAATATTCAGATTCTGAGATTCTAAAAATTGCAGAAATTTCTTACCTTTTCCTTTTGAATAGATGCTTGTCAAGGATTCTTCACATCGTCTGCCATTGCATAAGCTCCTTGAGCATCCCTGGATTGTTCAGAATGCTGATCCATCTGGGGTCTATAGGTGTTGATTGTTCTCGGCAGCTTGGGCACGTCTTCAAGATTCCAAAATATGTTGTTGAAAAAGGCTTGGAGAAGAGGTGCCACAGCTATCTCTTCTGAAACTAATAGGTGTTGGTTGATCTTGTCGGCTTGTGCACAATGTCTTCAAGATTACAAAATATTGAGTTGAAAGAGCATCATGACATTCTCTTCTTGAACTGATTTGCATAAATGTTGTAGAAATTTTAAAGTATAAATTCCATAGTCTATTCATTTTCTCACAAGAGCTCTAGTGTGCAAGTTGTTTCTGGTTGTAAAAACTAGAGGGAGTGAGAATGTGCAATGGATTAAAAGTTCTTTTCTGGCATGTGTATGGGAAAAAATGGTTCTTTTGAAGAGACAATTACTCCAAATCCGACCACAATACGTGTGCCTTGTTAGATTATGAAGTTCCGTAATTAAATTGTCATGCCGGTGCCTGTTAACGAAATAGGCACCACGCAAAAATGCAGGTTTGTTTGAGGAAGGCAGCCCCTTCCACCATATAAATTAAACAACATAATTTCATACTATTTACAATGTTTAAATGACAGTTTTTCTAATTTATTAAGATAAATGATGCATGCAAATCGCATCTGTTAAGTATATGGACGTTCAAGTAATACCAAAATTTGATCATTTTTTGCACTATAATTACTCAAAAACTTGTCTTCTTTACATTCAAAAGGAGTAATTTATGTTGACCATTAAAACAAAACAATACGAGGGATCAAACATCACTTTTTTTCTGATCGCTGCAATTAATTTATTACACGGGCTATTTTAAATATAACGGCTAGATCACAGCAGTCTTAACATACGTTGACAACGGTATCTTATAGCTCTAGTTGTGCAACAAGGAGAAGACAGGACACATGTAAACAAAATTCTTTTGCTGAAATAAAGTAGCTTGAAAAATGAGAAAATCTAACAAACTGAAAATAACACAACATATTAGCATCCTACTTTTTCTCTTCCTTCTCCGCCTCTGCTGCCTTTTTCATCCTGGCGCCAATGTGTCTCTTATTCATGCGTTCTACCCGCAGCTTATCATAAGCCTTGAACGAATTTAACTCCTCAGTAAGCTTAATGAGCTCCACAGATGATTTTTCACGCAATATAGGCATGTACTGGCCTTGGACTTGTGTTGCTGTGGCCAGCTCCTCAGGAGCAGAATCCCCAGCCTGTGACCAAGAAACATTTATAATGAAAATGTTGACCTGACCAAGAGAACACAATATAGATGCTCTTAAAAATAGAAATTACCTTAGATTTGCGGGCACGTCTTGGGAAGACAACTAATTTGGCCTTGTAGGTCTTAAGCCTCTGAACATTGTGCTGCAACCCCTCCAGCGACCGGTTCTTCCTTCGATGATCAACAGCTATTCCAATGGTCAGGGCAAGCTTCTTTGGAATACCTGCAGCCTGGTAAGATTACCAGATGTTAACTTGCATCACCACAAACACATACAAGTATGAAAATAAGCTTTAAACCTGCAAACCTTAAGCTCTTCAAGAGAAAACCCTCTACCAGCTCTAACTTTCATGTTATACTTCAAGGTTTGCCCATGAACCATGGGACGAAGAGGTCCAGCTGTAGGTCGTGGAAAGATCTTGACTGCCTTCTTTTGACGAGCTGGTAAGTTTCATACATAGATCAGAAAAAATCACAATCTGGAATAACATTTTCAATCATTATTATTAAAATTGCACTCATCCAATAAATTGCAACCAAGTATTTCCATTCAGTTGATCATACGCTTGTGCTACTGCATGCACCATGGGTTCAAGAACAATAAGAGGAAAGAAATGAACAAAACAATGTGAAATACTTGCCAATGCGCCTCCTTGTCTTCCGTGCTGGTTGATTAAACCATGTCTTCACATAGTTTTGCCAATGTTTCTTGAAGTGCCCATTAGGTACAACATTGTTGTGCTTAACCATGTCTTACCTGTAAAGCCATAAAGACATTCACATATCCGTTGTCCTTCTACAGGAACATCAAACTTTGGACAGAATAAATATTTATTGCTTTAAATCATTCTTCAAGAGAAGAACAAAAGGCTGAGTCGTTATGCAAATTTCCCATCTATTAACGCAGAAATCATAAATAAATTCACAAAATAGAACAAAACAGAACAAAAGCTAACTCAGTAGTAAAAGACAGAATAAAAATCTAAAGACAATCAATATCAAAGAATATATTATAAATGCATACAAATGTTAACTAGACTAACATGATAGTCCAGTGTTACCACACAAGACCACATATATAGCATTTCTATTAAGTCAGTCGTTTCAGTAACAAAATCACATAAATCGAAACTTCATTAGCGAAATGTTCCAAAGTAAGTAAACATCGAATGTAGTAGTAAATGCTGAATAGAAAGATTCAAACTATTCCAGGTCATTTCGTACAATTACTTGTACACAGAATGGACAGTTGGCTAATCTTTTGACACCCACTATACGCAATCCACTTCGAAGAATAATCCTTCCATGAAAGATTGCAATCGAATTCGAGTGCACAACCCAAACTTCAGTTACCCATATCCTAGTATTCTCTTGTTTTAGTTCAGAACGACCCACATTCCCATACTTCCAAAATCCATAGATTAAAAAAAGAAAAAGAGGGGTTCAAACAAGCCCATAGATTAACTCCCATCTATGTACCAGTCTAACACACTACTACCATGGGTTGTCTAACATAACAGACAGAAAGCAGAGAGATAACAACACTACTGGGCAAGAATTAGGAGTAAGAAAGGGGAACTTGCCTCAAAATAGAAAAGCGGGATTTCAAGAGTTCCGGAGGGAGAGCGGCCGTGGATCATATGCGGTGACTAAATATACTAGGTTACCTAGGGTTGTAAGGCGCCGTGTTTTTTCGGATCGTCTACTAACTATAGACTACGGGCTTCAGCCAGTTTTAGCTCAATCTCATTTATGTATTTCTGTCCAGCCCAAACAAATAGGCAAAAGGGTCACTTTGAGCTAAATTTTTTCATAATCGACAAGTTTAATCCAAATATTCAAATATTAATAATTCTAATCTTAACATTTAAAAGACATTGCATTATAACCTATTTTAACAAAAAATTTAAATGAGTCTGTTAAGCGTCAGGTCAACGCCGACCTGATATTTCAAAATTATTATTTTATTCACTTACTCCATTAGTCACGTTATTATTGACAGGATAAGTGAGACTCGCTTTTTAATTAAATTAAAATTTTAATTTTTAATAAACAACTACGACTCACCTTCATATTATCATTAGCCTTAACGATGATTTTTGTTAAGAGTAACTCTAACCCATCATTTTTGTTAAAAGGAGGGATTAGATGAGTGGTAAACAAAAGGATAAAGGTTTGGTTTTATTTACCCATCGTTTGAACCTCCTCAATTCGTTCTCTATGTGGAATCTGCCACAGCAAGCTTACAAAAAATTTTAGACAGTTAACAGTAATAACATCTATCAACTCTGAGCATCCGAAACATCAAGACCCCTGTGAATATCAAAACTAAATCTAGATCAAGTTAATACTTTTTTCCAACAAAAATATGCATAGCAATTGGTAGTGTCAGAAAGAGCACATCAAGTATTGCACCTCTATCGGTATCTACACTCTCGTGAGGCTAAATAACCCTTTCTAATGTGCTAGCTTCACTTTCTAAGACCTCTCTCTCTCTCTCTTTATCTCTATCAGAGGGCATCTCTTTTTAGGCTTTTAGGCAGATGAGTCTCTTCTATCTTCAAGTCATACTATATATCCATATATATAATAAAACCCTATGGCCCAAAGCCCAAGTCCGATTAAGGCCCAATGAATGTTCAGTTTGCTTGGTGTGCGACCCTGTAGGCTTATTTAATATTAGCTAGAAACCAAACTTATTTTAGGCCCACAATTTATATGTGGTCTTTAGTAAGACATAATAACTATCCAATATTAAATACGATTGGAATACGACACTACCTGAATCATATTTGTTCAATTAAAGTACATTCTATAATTGATTCGCCGGGCATACACTAACACGAACATCATCGTTCATAGGTTAGTCATCGTCTGTTTGGAAGAGAATCTGCTGCAACAAGTATCATCATTCATAGGTAAGTCATTGTTTGACCCTCCTCGTTTCGTTCTCCATGTGGAATCCGTCACCATCTGTTTAGGATAGAATCCGCTACAGCAAGCATCATGGTTTATAGGTGAGTGTCTCAGTTTTCTGATGATAAGGTAGCTTTTCATTGATAGGAAAATAATGTAATAGTTTTCTAATTTACCTGATTTTGACATAACTATTTTTGCATCGTATAAAGAAGAAGGAAAAACTTGGTGGCTATGTAATGTGATTGAATTACTGGCTTTGAATAAATATGTGTTGCGTTACTATTGAGAAATTAGGATGAGATTTGATTTTGTACGTGGGTAACTATTATCATACTTGAACTAGTAGTTGCTTTATTCATGGGCATTTAGCCCCTCTTAACTATCGATTTTCCTTGTAATAAGTATGCTCCGTATTGTTATGTAGCCTATTGTAAAAATGTAAAGAATGGTATAGTGATTTTGTTTTTAGATGCTTAGTGTTCATTTTGTTTTATGGTCTCTGGCAATGAACTAGCTTTCATTTTGTTTTATGGTCTCTGGCAATGAACTAGCTTTCATTTTGTTTTATGATCTCTGACAATGAACTAGCTTTACTATTATGTGATGATAATAGAGAGAGGCATCATGTAATTTTTCTAGCTTTCAATTGTAAGTGGAATCTATTGTAAAAGAAATTTGGTGATTGATAATTTACATTTGCATTTCTATAATCATCAGGAAGGACTGGAATGGGTAAAGGAGTTGCATTTTTAGATATTCATTTTAGGGTTTCAAGCATATGAGGTTTTAGTGAGATGATAGGAGAGTCATGTGTGATGTTGACATGGCAATCTTTTAGGATTACAGTTGACATGATAACTTGAGGCAATGTCATGTATAACAACATTTAATTAACATTTCATTATTTTGGATTGATAGAAGTAAAGTTGAAGTAGTAGTTTCATCAACTAATTTGTAATCTATCACTTGCAATCTACAGTTGTGATATATGTTAATTTCAAAAGTATTTCTTGTTAAGTTTTGAGAATTTTCTTTGTAAAGACATTCCAGTTGTTACTAATGAATATATAATTCCTTAGGAGTTACTAAAATGCATACTTAAGTGTATATTTCTACTAGGGCTACTTTGCTGGAATTGGCTATTGGTAAACAAAATTATATCTTCCATTACAATAAGTTACGATCAAAAGCATAGGGATAATTTAGCTAAACAATGGATTGGTGTGTGGTTCTTTGCAGTTTCACTAATGTACTTAACTAATCAAATTGGTTGTATGCTTCATAACTTTTCTTTCTTTATCCTTTCCTCGACACCTTTGAAGCAAAAGGCAATTAGTATATCCATTTCTGATATACGGGAATAAAATAGGATGCTTATTTGTCCAAGCATGCAGATTGTATTTTGCTTCCTCAATCAACTGGCCATAATGTTCAATATTAACCTTACAAATGCTCTGTTTCAATGCTTTGCAGCTGATATCGATGGATGGACTTGGGCTGATGTTGAGAATAATATAATAGAGTCTTAGTGATTCACTCACTACATCGTGTAAATAAAATAGGTCTTTTAGTTGTTGTGGTTCAAAAAACTTTAAATTTTTTAGTTTTTTATGCGTTGCAATCATCTTCACCTCCTCCCTTATCTTGTCTTTTTCCTCATAGATACAACGTCCTAATATATGATTTTAACAAAGTCGTAGATTTCATTTTTACCGAATCATATATTGTCTTAATTATCATCTTTTAAGTATCCAAATGGAATCATGATTATTGATGAATACAATAGTGAGTTCAAAGTCTGGCAATGTTGTTTGCTATTGTGGGATAAAGGCCCCATTGAGCACTTCATGGAGTGATAGTAATCCTGGCCCAAGGTTTTATGGATTCCCTAATTATTTGGTGAGAATTTATTGTTATTAGATTAATGAAGTTAAATGTTAAACTTTGTTTAAGATATGTTGTTTATGGAAATTGAATTGAATGTTTTAAGTTGGGAGATGCAATTTTTTCAAATGGTACAATGAAGAATTTAGTGAGAGAGTCATTGAAGTGTTTCAAAATTTAAGGAGTGATTTATCAATGTCAATGGAAGAGGTTAAAAGAAGCACAACAAAGGAGTTTGAAGAACAAATGAATCTTTTAAAGGAGGAAATACATTTATTGAGAAAAGAGAAAAAAAATAAGTGTATGCTAATGAACATTGTAATTGTAAGAGGATTACTTATGGTTGTACTACTTTTTATTTGTAAATATGTTATGAGGATATTGTATTGAATTTGAGCAATGTAATGGTTGATATTAATTTCATATAGGTTATGAAAATTTTGATTTTGAATATATAACTAATAAACAATGGTTATGTTATACAACAAATCATAATGAATATATTGTATATGAATAATAAAATTTGGAAATGAATTATATAGCTTAATTGAATAAACAAATCTACTATATATAACCAATATATAATGGACAAGTTGTAGTATAACAATTCACAATTCATATAATGAATATGTTGTATATGAATAATAAAATTGGTATATGAATTAATATACAATGAACAATTTGCATCTGTTATCAAATATAAAAAAAAGGTAATGTAAGAGAGAGAGAGAGAGAGTTTGTGTAGGAAATCATATTAATTAACAAAAATATTTAAATTGTATTTAAACAACAAAAACATTCATATGTGTACGACATAAAAATATATACATTATATGTATACAACTGATTGATGTTTGAATCATTTGTACTACACTATGTAAGATTAGGTTCTGATGATGAAGTCAAAGAGGTTCTCCTTGTACTTGCTTCATCCTGTAAATGTTGTGAAGTAATATTAGGACGTTCTCTAAATTATAAATCCCTTGGCTGAAATGATAATTGAAACATGTGCGGGTCAACATCTCCAAATTAGTTTATATGGGCATTTGTAGGTGTACCTACCTACAGAATGGAAGAAAAATATTACAAACATATTGCTTGGTTGAGTTAGTCCAGCATTATCATTAACCAAATTCCTGTCACTTAACTGTAGTCATAAGGACATACATGTTTATCAGTAATTAGTTCAAACAATAAGTAATATAAAATCGAAAATTGTATACATGTGAAGATCCCTCTGTTCCAACCTAATTTACATAATTATATACATTAATAACTGCATGTTTATAAAATTGTATTCATATGATTGAAGTTATGTGTACACACCCATAAAGAAGCCCCATCATTTTGACTTGATGTATTGTTGTTGCATTGTCTAGAGTTATGACCTTGAAGACCACATTTTCTGCATTTATGCACTTGCCCTTTCTGACTCATTTTGTTTGGATTTTTCATCTTCTTTAGATCATCTTGCTATTTTCTTCTTGCAATTTTGAGTCTCCTGGGCATAACCCTTTTAGTTAGAGGAAGTATCAACTTAGCATCACTTGAATGCTAGAAAGTTTCTCCTTATATTGATTGTAACACATTTTCATACAAACTCAAGAAGTGACCCTTCCAATAGCACGAATCAACAAATGTCTCAACCTTTATCTCAAGTGATGGATTGCACTAATTGCATGCTCGTATGGATAACCATATAGGTCTCATGCCCGAAAACTACATGTATGTTGTCTACCGATCTTGACAATATGCTTCCCATCACCCTTTAAAACTTCATAACCAACATCTGCATTCTATACAATTCTCCATTGTATTGCTTCTTTCTTGTTTCTCTCCATCTTCTTCATTACGTTTAGTGCTATATCATGCTTCGACCAAAGAAAAAACTGTTTCTCTCAGCATGCCTCCTCAAACCATTATTCTAATAACCTCCAATATGCTAATCATTGCCCTCTCCCTTGTTAGTAGAATTCACCCGTTAAAGGTTTCGTTCATGTTTTGGTCAAAAATGGGACATTTACTTAAGGATTGATAACATTTGGCCCACCTCTCTTTTGGATACTTAAGCAACACTGCAGCACATCCATGGCTTATTCTATCAAGTCTTTTTAGTTGTTTACCGAAATCCTGAACATACGTTGACCAAGCACAATTCCAAAGCTACTTTTTTAGTATTTTCCTTTCCAATTCACAAACCAATTGTGATATACAAATATGGTGATCTGCATTGGGCAAAGTGTCCTCAATCGCCCTGACTAATCCGTACAACAAATGCAAAAGATATCATATCATATTTCATATAATTACCTTCAATACCAAATATGTTTACATACCTTCAGCATATCAGATACAACTATAATTCCTTAACCATCTTCTAATTCCAAATTGGATGATAACAAATTTATGAACCAAGTATTTGAGTTTTCCACTTCGACAGTTGCCCAGGCTAATGGAAACATTCCTCCATCACCATCTTTACCAACTACACTTAACAACTGCCCTTAAAATTCTGTCTTCAAGAAGCATCCATCAATCCCAAAATTGGTCTCAAATGCTTCCATCCTTGTTTCATAACGTCAAAACAAATTTAAAATTGTTTGAACTGCAACAAAATACAGGAAAATATAAAGAACTATTAATATACTACATAAGACAACGTAATGTAGTACAACATAAACTTTATAACATAACTTACATGTAGCTATGAGTCTCTTCGTTTCTTGATAATTATAACTTAATTGTTCACCTAAGATTGCTTACTTCAACTCGTGTATATATCCTTGCAACTTTGCATATTCAGCAATAGAATTCGTTGCTCTTTCTTTCCTTAATCTCTTCTTCGCTCTTCTACACATGATTGAATTTAAAAAATATTTAGCTTCTATCTACATTCTTCCACCATTTTTTTGTTGTTATACTGGGCTTCTCCAAAATTCTATCCTTGAAGTGTCTCATCAAGAATTTTGCAAAAACCAATTTAGGTTTGCAGTGAATTAACTTTGATTAGGATTGTTTTCACCTTTCAACATCGCTCATTCTTAATATATGCATCATACAAAATCCATTGGCATCTAACCACACAAACATACCTAATCTGAGTACTTTCACACTTTTTCAAACTAACATTGTATCTGCATAATCAACAACAAAATCTTTAAATTCTTTTGTAGTCTGGTACTCCATATCTAACCTCCACTCGTGTCCAAACCTCTACAGGATTATCCCTAAAAGATGAGATGGGTCTACGTAAAGCTTCACCTACCTTCTCTCTACTAGGATATTCATCGGTGCTAATAGGACTACCACAACCCTCCAAATCAATTTCAATTGGATGATAGTCATGTGGAATGACAAAATAAAAGCTTTATCCAAACTATGCACTATGTTCCTCAACATCACATTTGTATGTGCACCTTCTTCTTCCAAATTCCCCTCTATATTCTCATCATCATCATCTATAACATGGATAGGTGTGTTTATATAATGAGTTACATATACATCCATAATCCCATGTTTTTGCATTAAGTTTACCAGCCTAATATAACTTTCATTTGAGTCGATAACATTCAATGAGTCCTTAAAGTTAACACCAGGCTCTCTATAATATGCCTTATCGATTTTATCATACCCTAACTCCATTCCTATCTCATTTATTTGTCTGTTACTAACAAAGTAACAAAGTCAACATCAACTTTGTCAAATGTAGCAACATCAACACCAATATATGTCAATTTAGGATCTACCATAAAATTTCCACCATGAAAAAGGCTTACACTTCCATATTGAGCCATTAAAACCTATAAAAATAAGCATACATGTAAGTTTAAATGAAAAAAGCAATGCAATGATTAAAAAAATTGATTATCATAAAATGTAAAACCAATGCAATCAAAACTATCAAATTTAATTATCACCAATGCAATCAAATCTGGTTTTAGATATGACTCTAGTTTCCACCAGAAATTCAATTTCCACCAGTATATGACTTTGGTTTGAAACTACCAAATTCAATTATGAAATAAACTTTTTATCTCAATACCCGCTTGAAGACACTAAATATGTGATACAAATAATCAATATATATACATATTTGTTGCCAGAAGTAGAATAAAATGATCCATACACTCTAGAAGACATTAAACGATTCATGAGAAAAATTTTTCCCTAAAAGACTATATGTGCAACTATTTCAATACTTGTAAGAGGATGATGACACTTGTTTGTATGTCCTCATTTTTAATAACTACCTATTGCCATGTTTATGAAATGAGAAAATAGAATGGAATTGTCATATAAGTTTCTTCCTTCTTAAAGAGTCTCTATTGTCAAATTGTAAAAGCTTTCTCCCTAGCAATCCACAGTTCAATAATGATTAGTTGTTCAATAATGATTAGCAGTCCATTTCTAGGAAATATTGTAGTATAGATAAATAAAACTTAGAATTTTTGCCACGCAATTTTTAATCTCTAAAGCCAAAAATTCAAAAAGAAAATATAAATTTTAGGCAAGTTCATTTATTATTGACCTTAAAGAATTGTCATCTTTGTTTCAAAGCCAGTCTCCTTACCATTTCAATGTAATTGTATAAAGTATGATGAAAAGCTAATGGGATCCACCAATGAAGACATGTCCTTCCATTTAAGTGGCACTCTTAGTCAAATGGAAGGTCATGATTTCATTTTGTTCACTTTAGGAAATTTGTTATATACATTTATAATTATAAGTCAATTGAATGAGTTAGCATCATTAGTAACCTTTCATGAGAATGACTGACTAAAAAGAAATAAGGTAGGCTAAGTGAATGAAAAAAAGTGTGTGTTAAATAAATAACTATTCTACTAGCCCTTTTGAAACAAATATTGGGTTATGAATAGAGCTAGTATCCAGTTGAGAATGTGATATCGTTGAGTAATTGGGGACATTCACGAGAAAATGTTTGTCTTCGAATCAAAAGGCTATTGTCATTCCAAGCAAGCTGATTAATAAAACGTGACCTAGTTGAGTAAGCAGGGGACATTCACGACAAGGTGTTTGCCTTCGCGTTAAAAGACTTGGTTAATGTTAAAGAAAATTAAAAAGTGGTGTTTTCATAAATAAATCCTACTCATATTTGAAAATAGCAAAACCTTTCATAAAGACTCATCTAACCAACTGATTCTGGTTTTGGATTAAAACAGAGTAATCACATTATGGCTCTGAAGGTACTTTTGAAAAGCCAGTTGCAGCAGTCACAGGTTGAGCATCAATTACGTCGAGAAGTTGAAATTCAGAGTCATCTTCGACATCCCAATATACTTCAACTTTATGGTTACTTTTATGACTAGGTTAGTCAATAGGATCCTCTCCACTTTGACCTTTAAACATGTTGGCAAATTTATGACAATTATAGTAACTGTATTCTTTAAATCTCATTGTTGCGGAAATGAGTTTATTTAAGATATTAGAATACGCTACCAAAGGTGAAATCTACAAAGAATTGCAAAAGTGTAAATCCTTTAGTGAAAGACGAGCATCTACTATGAGTTCATTTGATCTATAGCTTTTAGTTCAATTCAGATTATTTGTCAGCATAATGATTTTCATAAGAAGACAAACAGATTATAGAGTGTATATGAGATCTATAGCTTGTAGTTGAATTCAGATTATTTGTCAGCACAATGATTTTCATATGAAGACAAACAAATTGTAGAGTGTATATGAAATCTATATCCTTCAGATGTTATCTCATTAATCAATTATATTTAAAGCACCTCTAAATCTGATAGGACCAATAGGGAAAAAGTAATTTAGACAATGGGAGGGATAATAGAAAAAGGAATAAACCATTGATATGGAAAGTATACTCTAGGACAAAGAACAGTGGGCCAGAGCAGAGTTAGTTAGTAGTTGATGTGGCAAGTAGTTAGGCGTAACATAATAGATCCTAGCTGGGGGTTTTATTAGGCTGAGAGAGGAGAGGAGAGAGTAGGGAGGAAATAGGGAAGAATTTGTGATAGAAAGATAGCTAAACCTTTTGAGGAGCATTTAGCTCTGGGTAGGGAAATACTAAATATCTCTATTGTAATGGTCTATACTATTGCTATAATTCAATAATACAATGTACCTTTAGAGTTCTATCATTGGTCTGACCTGTCGAAATACTCATCAGAAAGTAAGATCGTTTTTTTCTAGAGAATGGCCATGGGGGAGATGCACTGAGCATTGCTACTGGAAATGAGTCAGATGATGGGTAAGCGACCAAAAGAGGGACAAGGGAGTGATACCTCTGAGAGGAGGCCAACTATGGCTGGTAAAAAGAGTACTCAACATCCTCAATAGCTTTTTCAGTTGGAATAGTCCTTAGGTAATATGGACGAGTACAGGACGTCTGTTAGAAAGGTGGAGTTACCCATGTTTGATGGGTCTAACCCTGTGGGATGGATCACGAGGGCAAAAATATATTTCTAGGGTCACGATAATTTAGAAGAGGTAAAGATTAAACTAGCTCTCTTAAGTATGGAGGGGTCATTCACTAGTTTAAGCTCCTGGGAGAGACCGAAGTTGAGCTAATATGGGAGAAGTTAAAGAAAGCCTTAATTGATCGATGTAGAGGGAGACGATTTGTGAACCCATTCGAAGAACTCTTTGACTTGCATCAAATGGATTTGGTAGAAGAGTACATTGAGGCTGTCGAATTCGTGTCCTCACAGGCGGGTCGTTTACCTGAAGCACAATTTATAGGTTATTTTATGAGTGGTTTGCGAGCTGATATTAGGCGGAGGGTGTGCACGTTCAACCCAGCCAATAGGTTCCAGATAATGAAAATCACAAGGGCTATAGAGGAAGAGATGAACGGTGAGCAAAGAAGCGGTGAGAACTCAGTTCCCTGATATCGCACTTGGAACCAGAGGCATGATGCTAATTTTAGGAGCAATAGTCAGGTTAAACCAACGTAATACAGAGCTGGGCCATTCAAGTTCAGTGGGTTATAGAGCTGTAAAAGGAGAAATTGGGTTGGGTAGAACTGGAGACCCATTTGGCCACCATTCCCGCACCAGCTTATAGAACATAGCTCCTGTGTCTCACACAACGGCTTCGATGAGATGATCGGAAGGGGAAAGAAGGGGACCATTGAACAAAAAACAAAAGGCTACGACACATTTCCTACCAATTGATGGACTGAAAGGCTAAGGGACTATGTTTCAGGTGTAGGGAAAAATTCCATCCCTTGCACCAGTATTCCGAAGGACAATTAAAGCTGCTAATAGTGGACGATAATGAGACATTAAATGATGATGGGAAAATAATAGCCATTGAAAGGGATGATGACGAGGAAGGAGAAGTAGCTTTAGAATGTCGAGCTGTGGGGGTGTTTGGGATAGATAAAGTAATGTTATTCGAAAGTAAAACTATGAGGATAGATGGAGAAATACACGGGGTTCCCTTTGTGTGGTGTTGGTGGATAGTGGCGCAAGTCACAATTTTTATTTCTCTCCTGAACTTGCCAGAGGGTTAATGATAGAATTTACCAGGAGGTTGGGAATTTGATTGGGTGACAACCATAAGGTAACCACAAATAGGAGGTGTATAGGAATTCCTAGACAATGGGAGGGATAACAAAAAAAGGGAATAAACTGTTGATATGTAAAGTATACTCTAGGAGAAAGAACAGTGAGCTAGAGGAGAGTTAGCTAGTAGCTGATGTGGCAAGTAGTTAGGCTTATGGATGAGCTGGGGGGTAACTATTGTTCTATCACAAATTAGAGGAGGGGAGAGGGTAGGGAGGAAATAGGGAAGAATTTGCGATAGAAGTTTCTGAGGAGCATTCAGCTCTGGGTAGGGAAATACTAAATATCTCTACTGTAATAGTTACTATTGCTATAGTTCAATAATACAATGTACCTCTAGTATTCAAAGAGTTCTATCAGAATCTAGCTCAATGACACTCTCCTCCCTTTGATATAATAACTGGCTTGGCTATTATAAATTTATGTCAATATAAATTTATTATCTACATAAATTTTGTCTTGATATTGTTTTGCTTGGCAGTATGTTGCATCCTTAGCTCAGGCATTGATTTATTGCCATGGAAAACATGTGATACATCTCCATAAAGCTTGAGAACCTATTAATAGTACACAGGTAATTTGTGGCAAGTTATGTCTGTTTCTTGGACACCTAATAGACATCTGACGCGTTGGTTGACGTTAGATTGCTACAATATTTTAAAAAAACATACAAAAATTTCAAATTTTTTGTAGGATTTTTCGGGTCTGAAAATTTCATAAAGTAGATTTTTCCATTTTTCGGATTTATTACATTAGTAATAAATTAAAGTTCAACTCTAGAAAAAGGAATTAAGGTGTTTTGAATCAAATTTCGAGTGAAAAATGCTTCGAACATCACATGAGTTTTAAGTTTTTGTATCTCGGGTCATGTTTGGTGTTCGAGATTGCATAATAGTCGATCAGAAAAGGAATTAAGACATTCTGAAGCCATTTTTTAGGAAAATTATTAGGTTTTCATGTCTCGGGTGGTCGGTTCAATCCAGGTGACGCATGATAGACGCTATTGGGATTTTTCTTTTACGAAAATCTCAAATGAAGTTTTCAAAGAATGTTTTCAGCACGAGTGTGTGACAATGAGACTGTGCATTTGGACTTTTGCATTTATCGATATTACATTGTCATATACCATATGCCCATAAATAATGTGAGGATAACATAAGGGTGTTCGTGGACTTTTTTAAGTGCTGATGAGGATGCAGTCACCATAGTGACCTTTCGAGTCAGTATTTTGAATTGTTCTACTTACACATTAGGAGATATCTCTGATCTCATGTTTGGTTATTCTGCCCACAAGTGCATAAAGAAAGACATTGGATAAAGGAAAGTCGTTACTTGAATGATCTCACCCATAGGTGGTAATGTCATAAGAGTTGATGGATTGTACTCTGATCTCTTTTATGTAGAGGTCTAATTGCATTATTATATGTATTCATCCCACAGGTATTTCATATGTGTGACCAAATTTTCAGTAAAGATAATTAGGCTTTGAGTATTGCTGTTATTTTATATTGCTGATTTAACATTGTCATCTTGAAGTCACCTTTTTAGTCAACAAAATCAATGCTGAGGTTGATATGGCCATACGGACAGATAGGCCATTTTTATGTGGATATGAGCTCGAGAGTTCATAAAGTAGCCTATAAAGCCTAGGATTGGTCTAACAAATTGTATCTGATGACCAAGAGAACCATTCCTAACCATCTGCTAAATTGACTTCTGGACACAGATATAGCGAATGAGTTTCTTGATAATATCTCCAAAGGTGCAGAGTCTCACCTAATATTGCGACAAGTGCTTTGATAAAAGAATTATTCTCCGTGAAGTATATATATGTGAGAGAAAGGGTCAGTACATATTGAGAATGAGACATAAAGAATTGCTACTTTTACATCCCTCGAAGCAACTAAAGGCTCTTAAGGACACAAAGAAACCAGTAGTATGAGGTTTAAAAGGAAAGAATGGGACCATCAGGTTACTCTTTGGTTTGTCAATTTATGAGATAATTTGCGATAGTTGCATTAAGTAGATATGGTAGCTATTTAGTGGATCATCTGATCAAGGTACTTCCACAATGCCAAGGTATATCCAGGATAAAGTCAAACAAAGGACAAGGAGAAACTAATGGTTCACAGCAATAAAAAAGTAGAAGTAATATCTATAGGGGATGTATGTACTGTTTATAAGGTTCATTTGAGTTTTAGACGACACATTTTATATGTGATCTTTTAATCAATTTTAGATGAAGTGGGTTATGTTTTGTATTTAATGCTTCTGTTGTATAGTTGTTGTTTAATACAAAACATAATAGTACAACTTTTTTGTCATAGTTCGTATAAGCCCTGAATTAGATAAATGCTTCTTCGTATCTTGCTAAACAAGTTATGAAATGAAGGACCCTGATGAATGAGAGAAGGCATACATGATGTGACAAAAGCTTAAGCCACATTTCCAAAGCTAGGGTTGAGAGATTGATCAAGGAAAACATTTATCAATTCTAGATTATGATGATCTGAAAACATGTGCTGACTGTTGCAGGGATAAGTTGACTAAGCCTCTGTTTAGTTGGGCTTATACTAGTAGAGCTTATTTGTATAAATCTTTTTTTAGAAGAGTTTTTTTAAGAAACTAATTGATTGTTTGACCTGTCATTTAAAAAAGATCTTTTTGGAAAGAGCTTCATACAATCTTAACATAAAAATAAAAAGCACTTTTTATAATTTTAACTATATTTTATTTTGTAATAAAAATTATTTATGCATATAAAAATTATTTATATTAAATAATATGAATGTAATATTATTATATAATTTTAAACCATATGAAACATAAAATGAAAATTATCTAATCATTTTTATATAGATTATATAAAAATAAATATTTAACATATAAAAAAGTCAAATAATATTATATAAATCTCAAAATAAACGTGAAGAAGGCAAAGGGAACTAAAAAATAAGCTCATTAATTGATCTGAAAAATCTACCTGAAAAAGTGCATTTTTGAGAAGCTCTAAATTTAAACTTCTTAAGAAGTTATATTTTGGTTACCAAGAAAACCATATCTATTAAAGAAGTATTTTTTTATTTTACAGCCAAACATTCATTTTTCTTTAAAAAGGCTTTTTGTAGTGGAGAAAAATGTTTATTGACGAGCTTTTGAATTGTTGAGTTCGATACATAAAGATATCGGTAAACCTTATACAGTTGCATTGTGCATTTCTAAATGTATTTTGATATTTATTGATAATCATTCCCATTACAGTTATGTGTTCTTGCTTAAAAATTGAAGGTTGAGAACTAATTAGAAAAATTCATTAAGATAGTCAGATCAACCGTGGAGGAGAATAACTCGGCAAACATGGTATTTCAGGACTAAAAGGCCCAATTACCATATTTGGAATCAGTTGGAATAACGACTTAATTCACTACGGAGTTCTGAGCAAAATGATGTGTTGCTGAAAGATATAATTGCACCTTTTAAGACTTGAAGAAAGTCAATGTAGAATATGACTAATCTACCTAATTATTTAAAAATTTGAAAACTTAGCCTTGCACACATTCATGTAAGAGGCTTCCCTACTAAGGTAGTATAATCCTTTATAAAAATCAATTGCATGCTCGTTCCTCTCATTGCTACAACTTTAATGTAGAGAAGGAGGGACCAAAATAGCAGATTCATAGACAGCTAAGTTTTTGGAATACGATGTCTATGAGATGGCCTATTGACCGTTCAGATGATAGCAGGGTGGATGATATAGTTATCATGTACCCGATACTCATATAGTTAGATCCGATGGATTTAGGTCGTTGTATCTTGCCTGTACAGGAACAGAAACCCATACTTGTACACACAGAAGTTCCTAGGGGTACAAGATCTAATACAGTTAAATAAATCCACTAGAGTGAGCCGACCTGTTATCCCATCTGATTATATAGTCTATCAGGTGTACAGGACTATGCTAAACATGTTATAGATCTAGTTACATTTACAGAAATTATTTCTGGACCCAATGCGGATGTGTGGTGGGATGTGATGAATGATGAGATGCAACATAGTCTAGGATTTAGTTGATTTACTTTGGAATTACAAACCTGTCAGTTGTAAATGTAGTTTTAAGACCTAAAGGATTTGGGATAAAGTTTAGTGACTTATAGGCTTGCTCTGTTGCCTAATGGTTAACTCAGAAAGAAAGGTTGACTTTCTCTTATATCCTCGTAACATAATTTGCACGTTATGCAGCTATATTTACATCAAACCTTCCTAAAAGTTATACCTTACATTTGATGAGGTTGTGACCTCTTTCGGTTTCATGGAAAAAATTTTGTACTATGAGGTTAAGGGAAGCAAACTTTTGGTCTTTGACATGAAAGACTTTGGTGTAACAACACTCATAGAATAATGTATGTTTACAAAGGTTTAAGTTAATTATAAGCCTAATTGTATCACCTATCTCTTATAGTAAGAGATAATCTTTGGCACAATGTCCAAAGAATAAAGTAAAGAAAGAGGTTATGAGGAATGTTCATCTTAGTACATTTAATAGTCATTTGCTATGTACTAGGCAAGACATTGCATTCACCATTTGATTGTTCGGTCAATATCTGGTTAATCCAGGTGTAGGCTGAGCAGTCAAGCGAGTGTTGAGATACTAAACTATGTGTTTTTTTAAAGTTTATAGATGGTACAATGTTATGGAAATATGTTAAGATCATAAAGGTAACTTCCTCGTTGGATGTAAACCTAGAGCAATAGCATGATGAACCAAAAAGTTGCCAGGCCCTATTGTTAAGAATAATGAATTACTATTTTCATTAATAGCATTTAACCAACCAGGCATCCATATGCTTCGGCTTGCATTGAAAGCTGGACTATTCGTTGAAGATAAAAGTACTTCGAACCCATAGAAAGTTTTACCATGAGCAAATTGTATCCATTGGGCAAATATGGGTTCAATCAAGATTTGTTTCTCTGGCATACCAAAAGCAAGCATGACAACATTATTCCCAAAGTATGGAATCCAAAAAAGAGGTTGGCCCAACTTAAATGGGATATGATAGCTTCTTTATGATCTAACATTCTTGCCAATACATTATCCTCATTCATGGGGCTGCTTCATAGACATTATAGCTTAGAAATTTGATTTCTGAGTTGTCTACAGTTGATTCAGTGGCTAGACCCATTTGGTTATACCGTGGTAATCTTTTTGCCGTGTTGTTTAATAACAACAAAAAATATTACAATATCTTAGCATTTGCAGGTCAATTATTTGGTCACAAAGGTATTGATACGAAAATATGACATTAAGGTTTAGAGCATTTAAAAGATTGAGGAACTGTAAGTAGATCTTTTAACTAAAAGACTTCGCCCATTTATGTTTGTGACACAAGTATACAACAGTATGGGTGTTTTGACATTTTTAGATACTATTAGTTAGGGGATCGTTATGTTTGTTCCATGCACATTTGTGCATTTTGATGTGTTATGACAGTATGATAAAGATGATCATCATTTGAGTAATACATGTTATCATGCATTGTCATAATACGTGTGAAGTCTTATTAAGATTAAACATTTAAAGGTCATTGGGATAGATATAGATTGACCTACAAGCCTATGTCATTTAGACACATACAGTTTTAGTACGTGCATCCATGAATTTGACATGACATAGGGAAATATAAGTTTTTAATTCCATAAAAGTTCTCTCTAATGTAGTTTAGCATTCATTTGGAGAACATAAAGGTTTTCTCTAATGCAGTTTAGCATTTGGTGAGAGGAAACAAGTTTTTTCTAATGCTGTTTAGTATTCAGTGAGAGAAAATGAGATTTTTTTGATGCAGTCTAACATAAAGTTGGAGAAATCGAAACCTACAAACGAAGATGATATAATTTAGATAATAAATGTATCATCCTAGTTTGTCACACTCCATTTTCCTATTCATGTTAGTTAGGTATTAGGTATACGTGATTGTATTGGATTTGTGTCGCACATGATGTGCATTTGGTATCAAAAGCCTTCCAGGATGGAATGATAGACTTTCGTTATCTTTAGATCAAATGTTTTGTTTTTAAACCCAGTCGACTAATTCAGTAGTGTGGCTTAAGCAAAATTTTAATTTGTTTTTAAATTCTTATCTTTAGACAAGCATTAATTGCAGTTTTGACTCTAATTTAAAAACAAATTCCTATAGACATGTTTTTACTACATTTAAAAAGAGAAAAGTAAAAAGATAATAATAGCAAAACCTAGTAGGCCTAAGTGTCTGTTTGAATGAGCTTATATCAGTAGAGCTTTTTTAAAAAGAGATTTTTTAAGAATTCAGTTGACTGTTTGACTGTCATTTAAAAATGAGTTTTTTTAAAAGAGCTTCATATGATAGACTATTTGGCAACATAAAAATAAAAAACACTTTTAATGTTAATTATATTTTGTTTTGTAATAAAAATTATTTATGCATATACAAAGTATTTAAAATATATTAAATAATATGCAAAGCATAATATATTAATTATTATATAATTTTAAACCATATAAAATATAAATAAAAATATATCTAACTAAATCTTTATATGGATTATAATATAAGTAAAATTAATATCAAAAATAAATATTAAAATATATAAAAAGTCAAATATTATTATATAAATATCAAAATAAATGTAAATATGTGTTTGTGGGTATAATGAGAATTGTGTATAAAATATAAAGGTAAATAGGACTAAAAAATAAGCTCATTAATTGATCTAAAAAATTTACCTAAAAAAGTATTTTTTTGAAAAGCTCCAAATTTGAGCTTTTCAAAAAGCTGTATTGTAGTTTTCAAAAAAGTCATTTTTATTAAAAAGGTACTTTTGAATCTTACACTCAAATACTCAATTTTTTTAAAAACCAGCTTTTACGGTGAAAAAAATATTTATTCATTTTCTAAAAACTGAACCAAACAAATATTAAGTTAGATATGAGCAAAGGAGGCCAACAAACATGTTCTTAATAGAAGATTAAAAAAAATGAACACACTTGGCTAAGCCAGTTACTCACATAGAAATAAAGTGGTCAAATCCTTTAATCACAACAAGGCATCTTGGGCTGATGGAATGAATAAATTCTTCGTCCGACGTACGTAGCCAATGATTGGTAATATGGTCAATGATAGAACTCTTCGTTCATAGGAAAATGTTGCAAGATATCAACAAAACTCATGTAAGTCTAATCCCAAAAACTCAATCCCCGAGCACTTTTGCGGATTACAGGCTTATACCCTTATGAAATACATCTATAAGATTATTTCTAAACTGATTGAAAGCAGACAGAAGGAGTACCTTCCAAACATCATTGATCGTTATCAAAGAGCTTTATTAAAGGGTAGCCAAATAGGAGACAAATGTTCTTTTAACTTTGAAGTAGTCTCCAAAGAATTTCGCTCTAAATATGTAAAGCATTTGACTCAATGAAGCTTCTTTATCCACACTTTGAGAGCATTTAAGTTTACTGAAATATCTATTAATTGGGTGGAACAATGCACAACAACTGTGGCCTACCACTGTACTCATTAATGAAGAGCCAACGAGGTTAATCGAGGCAGCCAAAGGCTTGAGGAAAAGAGACCCTATGTCTCCTTACCTCTTTGTTTTGGGAATGAAAGTATTAACTGTGTCAATAAGACTAACCGCTAGCCAGGAAAGGAACTTCAAATACCATTCTAAATGATAGAAGCTCAAATGATTCATTTTGCTATTTGTAGATAATATCCTACTCTTATCTGAGACTGAATCTCTAGCGTGAAAAGTATGAAGCCCTTGATCACTTACCTAGGCATCCCTATCACCATAAGAAGTTCATTCAGTGACTATTGCTCCGTTCTGGAGAAAGTTCAAAGAAGGCTCATAAGCTAGAAGAATACTTGCTTATCTCATATTGGGAGAGTTCAGCTTCTATTAAGTGAATAATAACCTATAAATACATCAGTCCTCTCATTTGGCTAGTCCTATGAGCATAATTAAATCTCTGGAAAGGATGATGAAAAGGTTCTTACAGTTAGGTGACCACCCTAAGCAAAGCCTAGCCAAAGCAAGCTAGAAAGGAATTTGCTTGCCTAAGAGAGAGGGTGGTCGAAGCATTATATGCCCCTGTTGAAAAGGATATGGAAGTTGACACATGATAGGAAAGCTTTAGGGTCCAGATGGCTTCATGTGTACTACATAAAGCAAGATAGTTTCTAGATCCTTACCCCTAAAGCTAATGCCTCTTAGACTTTTTCACACGTCTTAAAGCTCTGGATACTCATCAGAGCTTCCGTTAAAACCAGGGTTGTCAATGGGAACTCCACAAGCTTCTAGGATGACCATTGGCTAAACATTGGTCCTTTAAGGAACAATCCTGAACTAAAATCCTTGCACAGCCTAATCTTAAGCAATGCCATATTTGAAGATGTGATCAACACAAGAACTGACTATATTAGGAGTTAATAGCCCACTAACCACCTCAATTCTTAACATACAACTCAAATTTAAATGAGCAGAACAAAGTAATATGGTATCTTAATTCATATAGAAAGTTCACTAATGATTCTTGTAAACTCTTTCTGAGATCGTCTTCTCCAAAGATCAAATGGTTCAAGTTAATGTGGTTCCCTCAACATAATTCTAGAGCTACCTTCATAATATGACTTGCATTAGAAGGTAAACTCCCTACAAGTGATAGCATCATTCAATTCCTTGATATTCCCTCCATCTGCTCGATATGTAACCAAGAAGAGGAGAAAATTGACCGCCTATTTTTTAAATGCAACTACATTGAACAAATTTGGAGATCAGTCCTCCAACTTTGCAACGTTCCCCATCCTCACTTAGCTGGCATAATACAATGGGCGTGCAAACTATGTAGCACCTTTAAAAGAGATCATATAGCTCTTAAATTAGCATTAGAGAACACTGTGCACCATATTTGAGGGATCACCACCTAAGCATCTTCCAGCAAACATCCAAACCATTCAACATCATTTTACAAGAGCTCGCGGATAGCACGAGATAGTAATTGTTGACTCACCAGTTACAATACAAGTTCAACCTTCTCCACTTCAGCGTGGAGACTTTCATGAGAAACATCCATATGAACTAGATAACTCTTGGCCAGTTGGTGTTCCATACTTAAAAAACTAAACAAACCTTAAAGAAGTTGTGCAAGTAAAGTTAGCCTTATTTTTGGACCATATCATAGGCACATCTTCTATCTATCCTCTTGATTAATCAATATATTTAACTTCTAAAAAAACAAAAAAATAAAAGTCAGAATCAATAGTAAAGCCAACAAGCTTACGTTAGCAGCATAGGTGATCAACCAACAAGTTCTCAATAGAAATTAACCAAAAAAACAAAACTCAAATTCAGCACTAAAACTCCACAAACCTAAATTACATAAGAGCTTAGCAGGGTAACAAACAAGTTCTCAAGAAAAGATTAAAATCATTATGGCCTCTTATTTTTCTTAATGGAGTAGGGGATCTTAATTCCTAAACTACCATTGCTTCAACCAAGTTAGCTTAGATGTAATCAAATCTAACAACTTTACATTGTATTTAATATTTAGAACACAATCAGGCTGCTTAGATATGTTATATTATGGTTATCTACTGCCCACCATTCATCGCCACCTAAGGAATTTTGGCCTCTATTTCTCCTATCCCCTCGCCCGCTGCCCATTCTATGTGTTGTCCTAGGGCACCCAAGTGTGCAATCACCGTAAGTTCCATCGCGGTTTCAAGCAGAAAGTACAAGCAGGTAAACCAAACCTGAAAAGCCTGATTTGATTACAGTTTCAAGCGAAATGACAGCAGGGCAGATGATCTTGATGTCTGGTAATCTTTTCTTTATTAGATTGCTGGGGAACCCAGAATGTTTGATACGAATAAGTAAGAGAAAATTAACGCAAATGCAAGGGAAAGAGAAACCAGACGGACCATCAATTTCAGTTCAGCAAAGTTATCATTAACTGGTAATCCACCAGATGTTTATTAAACAGCTTCACAACAATCTAATAAAAAATGAATGTTAAGTTAGCCAAAAATGGCTATCACTCCTAATACAAGACGAGACCAATTTTTGGGCTCTATGGTCAGGTTTATTGGTGGAAAAAAAAATTACCTAATCCGCTCTGTTGAAAATAAAATTACGAGGAATGTAAAAAGCGAAAATCCAAGAATTAGAGTAATTTAAGATGCAGTGGACTCCTTCAAGTAGGCGATGAGATCAGCACGTTCTTGCGGCTTCTTCAGTCCAGGGAACACCATCTTCGTTCCAGGAATGTACTGCAAATATAGTCGTTCACATTTTTATCAACCAGAAGTGTTGATTATATACAGGCTTTCCGTTCCAAACCCTTTAATAACTAAGCTCGCTCCAAATTAAATGCAAAAATTTGCAAAGCAGGTAATCAAGTAAGGCGCAAAGCAAATCTGAACTCGGAAAGATTGGTAGGCCACATGTTTTTGCAATTAATCCTCCCAATTCAATTTGATCTTGATGTAAACATATATATACTTTCTAAAAAATGCACATGAGTATGTGGAGCAGATACCTCTTATAAGTGATAATAGACAAATTAGTACTACCTTGATTGGTCCTCTATTGATCTACAAACAAAATTTAGCTAACTTCATTGAACCAAATTACATTCAGAGGAACTGCAGCTATACGTGTATGAGGGCAAAAGAAAAAAAATGAAGAGGTTTCATTTTGAGAGGAAATAAAAGGAAGATGATTAAAGTAAAAAAGAAAGACCTTCTTGGGGTTGAGTAAGTAGTCATATAAGGTCTTCTCTTCCCAAATGACAGCCATGTTTTTGTTAGCAGCTGAATATGAATACCCAGGAGTTGTGCCAGATTGCCTCCCAAACAGACCATTCAGATTTGGCCCTGAAAATTATTCCAACATATTTGAAAACACAAAGCAGATTGCTATATTGCTAAAAAGAAAAACATAGATCCGGTGCAGTTTGAAAGGAAAATCAATTTAAGGGAGACAGATCATCAAAACATGAAAGTAAAGGGCAAGAAACAACCGAGATCCAAAGCAAACAGAGATTTCTTGAACAAATTACTAAGAGTTGGTTAGTTTAGCAAAACGTAGATAAAAAGAAACTATGATACCTTGCTTGTGACCAGCACCTTTCTCGACAGTGTGGCATTGAGCGCACTTTGTCCTGAAGATCTTCTCTCCCACTTTGGGATCTCCTGAGGGTGCTTCAGCAAACGACGCCATTGTCAACAACGTTCACTCGGGTTTCCCTTTTGCTCTGCTTTGTATGTAGGTTTCCAGATCTGCTTGGTGGTTATTAATAAATAATAATAACAAAATAATAAACGTACACTTTTCTTCGTTTAGACTCTTGACTTTTCTTTGGCACGTGGAATAGAAAAGTCGAGACAGAGACCAACTAATAGTAGTAATAATAATAATTATTATTAATGAATAGTTAGGGGGGACTTGCATTCTTTCTCCAGCGTTGCGCTGCCGAACTATCAATTTATTTAAGGTCATTTGGTTGTATCTGTATTTTATTGTTAGAGCTTTTGATTTTTTATTTTAATTCACATAAATAAAAACTGGTATAATTATTTGTATTAATGTAGTTAGATAATAATAATAATAATAAAACTTATAAATAAATTAAGTAAATAATTTTGTTTTAATCTCTTATATAATATTTATTAATATAAGTTTAAAATTAATTATATTTTATTAAAATAAATAATTTATTTAAAATTATTTAAAATTTAATATATATTTTAATTATTAAAATTAATATTATAATTTAAAATTAAATATTTAATAATTTTGAATGTTAATTAAGAAATTCATTAAAAACCCTAAAATCAACAATTACAAGGCTTACCACTCTTAAGTAATAATAAAGGGAAAAAACTCTAAGAGCATAAGAAAAATTCAAAACATAGAGAGTATAAGTTTATATCTTTAATAAGAGGGATAGAATCTTAACAAATATGTTTCACAAATAAGAGATTCAGTTAGAGGCTAATAATGTTTGTAATATTAAAAGCACTAGCAGATTTTGTTTAGCAACTTTTGGATGGAATTTTAAACATGGACTAAATCATTACTAAACATTATTTTGTTTCTTTCAGTCTATATATAGTAAACCAAAGCCCCAAAAGCAAATTTAAACACCTTTAATTGCCTTTAGAGTGGAGTTTTATTTATTATGCCCAATGAATTATGTTAGTCCAGATAGAGCATTTAAAATTCAAACTAAAGAGTTGAAGGATGTACGTTTATAACAATAAGAAGCATTTGCATTTTAAGTAGAGATGTTAGTTTCTTGTTAATGGTAAGCCATAAAATGAGCAAGGTAGAAGAAATAAGGAAAGAATCCTATACCATTGTTTTACTTAAAAGATTCCCCATTTTCCTTGTTAATAATGCATTGGAAGGTTAGTCCATTAGAATCTCTGAGTTATGAAGAATAGAGAAGTGGTTTTTATGAATTGATAAATTATGGCTTCAATCTTCATCTCCCTTTATCACTTGTCTGTTGTATCGGAAAAAGAAAACATGCTTTGTTTGAAAAAACAGTAGATTTCAAAACTTTTAAGAAATCATTACTTGTAGCGGAAGAAACAAATCCAAATCAACATGCCAATCCATACATGATATGGTATAAGGATAATAAAATATAAACAAGATCAGGAGTAT
>JANZLD010000001.1:35080121-35090317 GCA_026413575.1 Erythroxylum carthagenense | reverse complement strand
ATTCAAGATTGATGTAGTCTTGATGTATTTGAATCCAAATTACCTGAAATAATTCCTTAACTAATTCCATATATTTTATTATTATTAAAACATAAAGGAATTTAATTTGTCAACCACCATTGGTCCAACAGAAGAAGATAGTACTCAGGTAAGTTCCTTTTCATAAACTACTCCATTTCTTCTTCCTTTGATCTGTTTTGTCAAAAACTGGAAATTTGATCTGATATATCTGGACATGAATTACTTTCTTATATGTTTACAGGGATTGCAAGATCTTCCCTGAAAGAGAGGATGAGTTTTCCTATACCTGTATGTGTTTAATTGCTTTCATACTTCTCCTTTCTTTACTTTGAGAAGATCCCTGCATGATATATTAAAGTAGGAACTAAAGAAATTGTGAACTTGTGAATGCTCCCCTTCCTGTTTTCCTCCCTATAGAGGGCATAGCTCCAATCTGTAAATACCTCAATTTCCTTTGTGATCTGTGGTAGTGAAAAGTTTTTGCATAGTGGATTGCTTATAGCAGGTAGCTACTTCTTTTGGATTTGGACTAGCTATAGCTATAGATAAAACTATATCCTCCATACATTTTCTTACTACAATATAGATTCAACTGGTTTATAATCAATTGCTCCCTTATACTGGCAGTAGTGAGCTCTATAAGAGAGCTTATTGAAGTAGCTTGACTGTTGAACCTTCTGCTATTCCTCTCTTTCCAGGTCACTTGGAAACATGTTTCCATCGAGAGTAGGATTATGGTTCTATCATATTTTGAAATATTCATTCTAGGAAGTTCTCGGATGATGTCTGTGAGTCTACATATATTGAATTCAGGGGCACAAAGGTTAGAGATGTTTGGTTATTAGACTTGTTAGTGTGTAATTGCTTGTTTATTTTTCCGCGATGAGTTTCTAGAAATTTTTGACGGATGATAGTAAAAGTTCAATGTTTTATTGGTTATGATTGGTTATGGGTTACAATGCTAGGTTACAGTTTTTCTATATTGGGGTTTATTATTATTTTTTAGCTTCTACTCTTCAATTGCTAATTTGGGAAATTTTCAAAGTCTAATTTTGCATAAGTTAGAAAGTCTAATTTGAGGACAAAAATTTAGAACGTCTTTCGATGGAATAATTGATATGAGATCTAGATATTTCATGTTTTCTAATTTCTCTTTGTTCATATAATTCTCATTTACTTGAATTCATCGATAAAGACAATTGGCATGAAGAGATTAAAAGTTTTATTTCTTTGATCAATTTTTCCAGATATAGAGTAGATAGGACTGAATTGGCTTGCCTAATATTTAGGCTTAAATGATCTTTCTTATTTTTCAAAGGTTTAATGTTCATTCAAGTAATCCACTTATGCCTATGTGTTATGTCTTCATTTATGTTCATGTTTCTAATCTACCTTTCCACTAGGATTCTAGAAAATGACAAATTCAAAATCAAGATTGAGGAAACCTATATTCACAAAGGTGAACCAGCTCTGACCAGGCACTAGTGGTCACTCTTATTGTGAAAGTTGTTAGCGTAAAGATAATATTGCAAAAGGGTCGTGCTGATGGTCCTCAGATACTTCCAATGAGCATTGCTAAATGCTTGATTAGAGATGAGACGAGAATGATAATCCTTACCACTAGAAATGATCAAGGTACTTTTCCCCCCTTTTTCTTGTTTGGGGCTTTGGTCTTATATGTGAGCATATATTTTACTTGGTTTATCTTGTGCATGTTTATTCCTCTGTTTGTTTAATTCATTTTTCCAATTTGTTTGTCACGAGCTGTTAGTTGTGAGTTATGGGTTGTGGGTTATGAGGGGATGTTTGCTCTCCCTATTTCATTGGTATACTTTTCTTTTATCATCATATCATGATTTCATTTATTGGACTTGAGCTGATTACATTATTATACTTTGGTTGGATAAGTATGATGTGCATTTATCTAATAATAATGCTAATAAACTTAAATCTCAAATCATCAGGAATATATGAGATTAAGTTAGTTATTTGCTACATCATTTAGAAGTCCCATCTGTTAGTAATCAGAAGTTCTTTCTAGTATTTAAATGCTAGATCACTTGGTGTAATTATATGAATCTTTTTTGAGCATATTTTCAATTAGCTCAATCAGACTTGATGTTGTCCTCTTTGGCAAAATACTAATTTGTATTTTTTATTGATATCTTAGATGTGAATCGACTGGGATTGCAAAAGAATGTCAAAGGAAAAGACTCTGAGGGNNNATCATGTAAAGTCCTTAAAACTCATTTACCAGTTATGTAAATTTGTTGGTTTGCTTGGGACAATCTTCTTGAGTTTGATTCTTGTTTTTAAAAGTGTCCATAATGAGCTTTGATGTCCTTGCAACATCTTTTAGATGTTTCTATATGACTGATTTTGGTTTTTAGTTTCCTTTACTAGCATTGGTCGGGTAAATCTGGAGATGTATGCTTTGGCTACTAGTATATAGAGTTTGGACGGTGCCAATAAGGAGAATTTTAGTAATCAGGCAAAATGGAAAAAGTCGTTACACAAATATGATGATATACTTTGCATCAACCCTTGTTAGGTGCTTTATCATTTCTATCATTTCTATATTTATTAGATTTAAGGTAAATGTTTTGTGTCAGTCCTATATGAAGTTGCCTATCTCTCTTTTAACATATTCTTATATTTTGGAAATTTTCTACTTAGGTACTAAATCTTATGATGTGCAACTCTTTCTGCTATCATCTATTGTAATTCATTAAGTGATTGAAAACATAGGTCATAATGTGCCCTAACTAGTTTTTTAAATGGATGATTGATTCTAGTCATTGAATCTTTACCAACTCTTCCTTTGAATATTAAGTGCAACTTGTTGTATGATAAGATAAATTGTACTATAGATTGAAGATTCCTTATGGACAGTTCATTCCATCAAAACCTTCCAGGCATCAACCAATGTTCTTATTTACCCAATTTCCACTAATATCTAGATCTACAGTTTTTTTTATCTGCACAACAGCTCAGGCATCTCTTTACAGGAACTCTGACTAGTTTACTGCACAAACGTAGGCAAATGGAGTTAATTTTTTGACTACAAGTCCCTCATAGTGTGCCAATATTTCTTCTTTATCATTATTAATTCTCGTATTGGTTTGTCCTCTTGTTCTACAAAGGATTCTAGGAGATGCATGCAAAATATGCATTAGCAAAATGTGTAGATTGGATTTTTAATTGAAGTATCTAGCTTTGATAGTGTATTGGTAGGTGTTTATCTTTGTCAGTCTTCTTTTCGTTACCTTCTGTCATTTTGCAATTTTTGTTGTAGGTGAAAAGATACATTGATCCCTACTTAGCCTCTTTAGTTATTGGGTTTTTTAGTGAAGATTTGTTACACATATCAGATGTATATGATAAGGCATTGGTGATAAATTTATTGTAACATATATTCTTTATTTAGTGACAACATTATTGTAACATATAACTTTCATACTTATGACAAAATCTATTAGACAATATAGCCACTGATGCAAATTTCTTTTACAGCTAATGTAATTCCATTAATGAATTGATAGTTTTATTTATGACAATACTAAACACATTAATGATGATACTTTTTGTAAGAACCAAATTTTATTTTTGTGATGAAATGACGTTAACACTTTTTTATTAAAATATGAGTGACCAAGAAGTAATGTACATTGATAAAAAAATTATTAATGACAAATATTGTCACTATTTATAATTATTTTAGTGGCAATAATGTTGTAACAATAAAATGAAGTATTTTTATGACTTCAATACATCATTTGTCATTACTTTATATTATTTGTGTCAAAAAACTCGTCATAAATATCTAAAGTTGATGTGACTATATAGTATTGTCATATATTATATAGATTTTAGTGTCAGCACTTTTGTTACAATATAACGAAGTATTGTTACAACTTTATTTGTCACTACTTTATATTATTTGTGTCAACAAACTTGTCATAAATAAGTATAAATGTTGTGACCATATAGTGTTGTCACACATTTGATAGGTTTTAAAAGTGTCGACAATTTTTTCACAATAAAATAAAGTACTATTACAACTTAATTCACTAATATTTTATATTATTTGTGATGATAAACTTGTCATAAATATGTAAAATTATTGTGACCGTATAGTTTTGTCACACATTTCACAAGTTTTAATGTCAGTATTTGTGTCACAAAAGTGTTGCATAATTGTGACCATTTTTTAAATTAGTCACTATTTCATTAGTGATGGAGGTATTTGAAACGGGAGGTGATGACTTTAAAGATTGGACACTATTAATAATAGTGACAAATATTACTGCTTTTAGTGACAATTTTTACTTTCACTAAAAATACAATTTCTTGTAGTGTTTTCTTCACAAATCCATTATTGTCATAGATTCCAAGTGCTTGCTCTTATTGTATTAGTAGAAGCTTAGATAGGTCGTGAGTTACAATAGGTGTCTCTTTGTGATTATCTTATCTCGTGCATAGAGTTAATTCTTAAATTTCTGTTTTTTTCATTTTAAGCTCCCACTTGGCCTTAGCTTGAGCCAAGTGCATAGAACTTTGAAGTGAGGAACTACTATAATTTTCCTCCCCAAATATGTAAGATCTTGTTTATATTTATAAAGTAGAGTATGCTAGTCTGAATTAAGCAGATTCTTTTTCATTTAAGCATTTAAAAAATTTGATTAAAGTTAGACTTACAAGATAATAAGGCCAAGCAAAAGGCTATGAAGATAGTTGCTTCTCTTTCAAGTAAAAAGATTTTTTTCCTAATTTCCATCACCTTTTAGGCTTGTTTCTTTAGTTAATCTCATTTATTCATTTGAAAATATGAATTTGTAAATGTTGTTGGGAAATCAGATTAGAATTTGATCATGACCGCAGCGGAATATTTACAAAACTTTTTTGTAACTTTTGATTTCTCGAAAACTAAGATCATTTTAATTCTATAAAATGATTAACATAAATTATAATAAAGCAAAAATTTAATTCGTACCTTATTCATAAGCTTGATCTTTATCTTGTCATATCCCTTGAACTGTTTTTGAAATCGATCTGTCTCAACTACTGTAGCCGTACAAATATCCAGCCTCTAATAATATTCACATAATGAGTTGAGAGAATTCTGTAACTCTTATAAAGAGGGTTAAGCAAGAAGTACTAGATCGATAGAGCTTAAGCCTATTTATAATAAGCTTTGGATGTTTTAGTAATTTAATTGACTTTAAATTCTAATTTTAATTAAACTTTAATTAAAATTACAAATAATTCTAATTAAATACTAATTATTCCCAAATAAGATTCAATATCTTATATTGATATTTATTTATTAAATATCTCATTAATCATAAAGTTTTTCAAACTTTACAATCAAATCCAGCTTGATTAAATTAACTTTTTTCTCTTTAACCCATTCTACATGTGAGACCCATTAGGTTCTCAAATATGTTAGCAATGGTTATAAATTATAATTCTAATTCATAATTAGAATTAGATAAATTAAAACTCCTTTTAATTTATATTTAATTCTCTAATTAAACAATTTATAATCATAGATCAAAATTGGCATCCAGTAACGCATAATGACTACCCAAATATTTAGGAATGTCAAAGTGGTTGTTAATAACCTTTTCCTGCATGATTTTTTTAATATAATTATATCATTTCATCAACCAGTGTTCCAATTAGATATAGAGGATGGAATTAATGTCTAATTTCTGGTCGGTCCAATCATATTGTTCTTCCCCATTAGCAATTAATATAATTAATGACATGTTTAAACTATTTACCAAACGTCATTTCACCTTGGCTAAGGATATTACAAATCAATACTAATTGAGAACAACGAAACATAATCCTTAATTACTTTAGGATGGTGAATCCTATCTTGATTAGATAACTTTCTCCATATAATCCATGCTACATCTATTGACTACCAATTGAACAACCCATGATTAAATAGGTCATAAATAGTATCAAAATGTAGAAAAAATTATATATATATGTAGTGGATAATAATGTGGGGAGGTAGGATTAGACCTCATCTAACTACTTTTCCATTGATTTCACTATTTATTAATCAACCCATAAAATTTAATTACATATGCTCACCAAGTTCTTTTTTTAATGAATATTCCAAAAGTTATTGATTATATTTTGAGAAAAATTAGTCATTATAAGTCCTAATAATTAATTGAATCAAGGGTTTGATAACTTTATACATGGTTACCTGTTTAGAAATATATTTTTCTTGATAAATTTAATTTAACTAGCAATTTTTTTATGGTTATACTGTTTCCAATATAAACTCTTTTCTTTCAATTTCAATTGATGAATTAGGTGTTAGAATTTTTGTATCCCAAATCTCAAAAAATATAATGACAGAATTAGACAAAGACTAATTAGAGTTTACTGTAATGGCATAATTACCCTTGTAATGAAAGAACAATATTAATTATCTCATAGAATCTAATCTTAATGTTTTGTTGAATAGATTAAACTTTTCATTTTGTGAACTAATTCTTGGCCTTAAGTCTCAGACTAACCTCTACATAACACTTTAAGTGCTTTAATTATCAAAATGATTCTCACCTTTATTATAATTAGTACATTAGCAATTTTTTTTAATTGAATCCTACCTATTATATAAAATTCAATTTGATCAATCATAATAGTTTTTCCTCAGTTTTAATAATGACTGTATTATTTTACTTTATTCATATAACTTTTGTTTTATTGATTGGTTGGATTATTTTAGTTGCTGTCAAGGACTTGTTATAGCTTTTATCCTGGGCAATTTTCATTTTGGTTGGCTGTGCTACTTCATTTTTTGTGTGTGTTTATTTTACTAGCTTTATCCTTTTACAATATTTGATAAAATTGCACAAATATTTTGTCTAGGTTACAAATTGTGTGGGTATTTTCTACTGGGCATTATCTTTTGTATTTTTTGTCCTCGCACCCCTATACTTGGTCTCTCTCTTTACCGTGTGTTCATTTCTCCATTTATGGAGTGTAAAGGTACTCATTTTTTTCTTTTTTCAAACTTATTTTTTAATGTATATGTTTATTCATGTTAATGATTGAAATAGGTTTTTTTAATGTTTCTAAATCGTTATTTATTTTCTATAAGTAAACATCTTGATCATGTAATGCTTAGATAACTGCTTAAAAGAAGAAATGGTATAATTCTATTAAGTCCTCTCCAAATATTGTCATTAGTTAGTTGATATGAAAGTTAGATATTGAAATTAGTTGACAACACATGCAACCTAAAATATTTCCCTATCATCTAACATTATAGAAATTTATGCATATGTAATAATACAATGCTTTCTTCTTGTGTAATTGTTAGTATTAAACAAAAGATTAAATGTTCTGTAAGATTAATATGGATACTACCATAAAGATTATTATATATCTAACTATGAAATCACTTTTTGAAATAACAACTTTGCAAAAATTTGTAATTTTGATAGATCTTGGATGTATAGATGATTAACACTTGATGATTTCATTAATCTTGAGTTTGGTGAGGGAGTTCAATTTTTTATTGACTATGCATATTCTTAACGTACATATATGAAAGGTCTAAAAATCAAATGTTCATGTAAAAAGTGCAAATATATTTGTTTTCTTCCTATTGATGAAGTTAATCTCCATTTGTTAAGAAAAGGGTTAATTTTGAAATTTATTATTTGGGTTTTTTAAGCGAGTGATGTTCATAACTAAAATAGATAATAATGATTTTATATTACACAAGGAATGATTACGTGAGCTTGTGTCCCAACAAATATAGGATAATATCAATAAAGAAGTTAAAAACAAATTTTTGCGATGGTTCGAGAAATATGTAAGTTTCGACTTGCAATAATTGAAATGGTTAAATTATCAGATCAAAGTATTTAAATGACATTATGCTATTTAATATGATAATTTTTTTAATATGTAAGCCTCAGAAAATCTAATAAAGAACAAGTTCATATGTGATCTTGTAAAAGGAGCTTTGCAAACTATTAAATCGTATCTAGTATATTTTGTTCATGGATACGAATTTTATATAGAATATCATGATCATAGCATGGTAATAATAAATAGTAGGGTTTGTATATAGGAAGAATTGATGGATTACTATGATAAAATATTGAGATACTTAAAATTAAGTACCTTGTATTGCTAATAAAATGGACTGTGATATTTAAATGTGAATGGTATGATCCAACTCTTAATTTTGGAAAAAATGCATAGTCTATACAATCTAGTTGAAATAAACCAATGAAGAAGATTTAGACAATTTAAACCTTTCATGTTAGTGATGCAAATCACCAAAGTGTATTATGTCCCTTTTCCTAACTTAAGACTGTTGGATCGCCTATGGCCCGAGTATTCTCAATACACAGTGGAAAAGACCATAAAATAACAATAAGCATAATTGAAAACTATGGCATGTATGAAAATACCTCTTGATGCGGTTTTTCATTTTTAGATTCGTAGACACTGCAATGCACGAATGTCCTATACTGGTATCCACACGAGGACGATTGATCCAGATAGCGGCTCGTGTGTGCTAGCACGTTCAAAAACCCTTTCGAACACCGTACAGTTTTTCTCTCGGAAGGTGGCTAGGGTTTTTCAACTCATACTAATGAGATATGGGTCTCTCTTTTTATTGAGAAACCCTAATTCTTATTCCTATTAGGCATAAGAACATCATAATTCTAAACCCATTAGAATTATTGAAGCCCAATAAGTTTCGACCCATATTATATCTCATATAATAAAAATCACGTGGATAACATCATCATATGAACAATGGAGGGCTGCCACATCATCAAATCTTTTATAATCTTCCAAAAGGTTAATGTCGAAGTTTTGTACTTATTGATGAAATCGATTGGGTTGACGAAATCCATTTTGCGTTACTGATAGAAAATCCTTCAGGAACTAGGATTCCTAGTTAAAGTAGGATTCCCAATCCTAGTTGGATTTGGATTAGTCATCATCCATAATTTTTGTCACCGATTTAACTTTTCACCACGAATCGTCAAAATAGGATATCATAGTCAGAGTAGGATTTCTGGTCCAATTAGGATTCATAATCCTTGTAGGATTAGGATTTCTACAACTTCGACCATTCTTGCTCATTTTTACCTCCTCATTCCAAGTATGAACTCTATCTGTGCTAATTCTACCTTGTTTAGCTGATATTCTTCTTTTCATGTCTAAAAGTACCTGTAGAGCACAAAATAAGATAAGTGAATCATTTTGTATAGAAAATGGGAACAAATATTGCATGTTAAGGTATTAAAAATATAAGAAAATATGAGTGTATCATGCTCTAAAGGAAATCATCTTCGACATTTTTGTACAAACTTTATTTTGATTAATAAACTGAAAGGCAATTTTTCATTAATTTAATGTTCGTTTATGTATGAATTGATGTCAATCTTAAATCGAATTAATAATGTCCATGATACAAAACATAGCATGAAGGAAATCGTGATGAAATCATGATAATGAAATTCCTATCATGTGCAATTAGGTTCGTATCTAAATAATCCCTAGTCATAGGACTACTAAGATATTATTAATTCAGATAGACTAGAATGTTGTGCTCCTTAATTTGATCAAGCAATGGATCTCACAAACTATTAGCATGAGATGTTTAGAGTTAACATGTGGATTATTACTAAGAGTAGTAAGTACATCAGATGATCTACTACGAAATTATCATATGGATGATTTATCAAATGTTAATGATTAATCTCATCATAAAAATGGTGCAAATATCCTTATATTTGAGGCACTCAAGGATGTCTTAGATATTGATCCTATGCTTTGACATCATTCCTTGTAGCCTCAAGACGAGGTCGCTCATAGGTGGTGACTGGGTACAACTAATGGTATTCGAAGGTAATTTGTTGGCCAATAGGGGATTCACCACTCCTGATTAGTCAGAGTTGTCACTTAGGAGTCTCTAACCAAAGCAATTATGTGTCATGAAGAGAGCCTTCAATGATACATAGAGTAATGAGATCCCAAGACAAGAACTAATATCACTTGGACTAGATGTGACGTAGTCAGTCTAGTGGGGGTTGACATTGTAGCGCCCCCTTACCATAGGGTATCCATCGGAACGCCCGTAGGTCATTCCGATAAATATCCCACGACAAGAGACC
>JANZLD010000001.1:34981287-34997993 GCA_026413575.1 Erythroxylum carthagenense | reverse complement strand
AGTGAACCATCGATGATGGTTTCTCATTGAGTTCGCAAACTCACCCAACATTGCAATTATTTTTCAGGAATTGGCGAGTACTTCGTTTGACAAACGGGAGTATGATCACTGCAAAGAAGTCAGAGTATGATGTCAGGATCAGTTTCACATCTGCATTAATGTTATTTTGAATTATGTGTAAATTTGGATTTTCGCAAATTAGTACTGATATTGTATTGGGCCCAGTTTGGCTATGGATAAGGTGTGTATGAATTGATTTATGACTGGAGTTGTTTATGTCGTATCAAAATGGGCTCAAATTGTTTATTGATTTTTGCACATTCGATTGGTACCAAAAAGAAAAATTATTTTATTGAATTTCTGAATGAATTTGACTGCTCTAGCATACCACCCTCGTGAGGCACAGACTCGGATATCACCACGATATCGGGTCTGGGTCTTGCGAGAATGGGATGCTACATTGAAAGTTAATTCACATCTGAATTGATGAACCAACGATAATTAGATACTGATGGGTAGCAGTTTCTTGAATGTCGATGGAGTTGAGTAATAACTCTCCTACACACCAATGTTCTAATACCAAATAACATGCACACATGAAATTAAATGATTGAAAAGTTTGGATTCAAATAAAGAAGAAGATGATATATTCGAATTAGCTAAAATTAAATTTGATATGTAGGGTTTCAAATTTACCTACTAGACTTCATGAAGAACTTGTCTTGAGTAACCTAAATAACGGGTAAGCAACAAACCAAGAAAGTTGTTTAGAATCAAAATCATGCCACAATTTGATTCAGTTGATAAGTGATGTTCAATTCCTAAGTTAAAAAGAATAGCAGGGGTTTCTACTCTCGAGATGGCCAGTGGCACACAAGAAATAATATGATTCAAAGCTGCCTTTCCCTAACTATAGAGAGAGTATTTATACCTAGGTCAAATAATAAAAGACTTAGGCTAAATAAAACATGGAAGCCCAAAGTAAATATAACTTAATCTCTTGATCCTAGCTCTAGACATAGGTCTAACTAGAATGACAAGCTCGCCTCCATCATGCACACCATATCCATGGTGATCCTTGCCCCTGTTCACATCACAAAGGTCTTATGATTTACAGAAGTCTTTGATAAATTGACAGTAAAATCTTGCATGACTTAAGAATCCTCACATACCTTTTACATTACTTAGTGTGAGAGTTTCTCTATAGCTTTTGTTTTTATTCTATCCACTATAAATCCTTGCTGTGACCCCTTGTACCATAAAATGGCATTTCTCCCAATTCAGCACTTTATATGACTCTTCACATCTTTGAAGCACTCTATTCAAATTTGTTAAACATATTTCAAAAGAGTCTGCAAAAACTAAAAAATCATCCATGATCATCTCCATTATATCTTTGATCGTATCGGTGAAGATAGATATCATACATCTTTGAAATGTAATCTAGGGCATTGCATAGTCTAAAAGGCATCTGTTTAAATATGAAGGTACCACAAAGGCAGTGAATGTGGTGTTTTCTGGATCATTAGTAGATGAAGATCTGATTGTATGTCAAATATCCATCTAAGAAGTAATAAAATGAATGACCAATCACCTTTTCTATCATCTGTTTTATAAACAAGAGAGAAAAATGATCTTTTTTCATCACAGAGTTGAGTTTGCAATAATCTATGCACACTCTTCATCTTGTGACCGTTCTTGTTGACCTTCATCTGGAAAGGTATATTTGAGATGTGTAAGTAAAGGTTTAAGCTCTAATGTGGATGGTTTTTATATGGATGGTGGTATAGGCGCTTCAATCCAGACTAATTTATCTTGATGAATTTGAACATTTGACTCCTTCATCTCACCATCTCCTTTAGACTTAAGTTTCTCATATCCATTATCTGTCTCTACTTCTACTGATTGTACTTCTACGATGCAAATCTCTACTTGTTCTTGCAAATTTTGATCTATAATTTCAACCATCATGCACACACTATTTGTTGTTGGATTCTTTAAATCGTTGTTCGTATTGAATTTGATCTAATTTTTGACTATTTAAAATGTTAATTTTCCTTTATGAACATCAATTATAGCTTTCCCTATGATTGTAAATAGTTGACTAAGGATCAGTGGACAGTTCTTATCTTCTTTAAAATGAAGAACCACAAATCTATAAGAATAATGAACTTGTCCACTTGCATCAGAGCATCTTCCACTATTCCAAATGGTCCTTTAGTAGATTGATTATCCACTTTAATTAACATCGATGTTGGCTTAACCTCACCTAACCCCAACTTCTTGAATATCAATAAAGGCAGAAGATTAATACTTGCCATTTCTTTTAATATCTCTTTTGCCTCATCTGCTGTCTTCCTCATAGTGATCCTCTTGAAGCCATATCAATTGTGCCTCTTGTATGTGAGGCCACTCTGTTATAGAATGTTTGCAAAAGAAATTGTTTAGGTAGGTTATGGTGTGGACTTCTTCTTTACAAGTGTTTGTATCATTTTGACACTTCATAGATCGATTCCCCATCACCCTGTTGGAAGTTTGGGATCTCCTTGATAATCTTTGTAGTCTTTGTAAAGGGAAAGTACTTGTCTAAGAAGACACTAATTGATTGGTCTCAAGTGGTGACATTAATCAGGTTGAGAGAATGATAATAAGCTTTTACTCTATCCCTTAAGGTAAAAGGAAAGAGTCTCATTCTTACAGCATCTTCCAACATTTGATGATAATAGAAGGTATCGCAAATTTCAAGGAATTTGACAATATGGGTGTTTAAGTCTTCATTTATTAATCTATAAAATTGCACATTTTGTTGAAGCATATTTAGAACAACTGGTTTAATTTCAAAGGAAGTTGCTTACACAAGTGGCCTAGTTACACCTTGATTGGCTACATTGAAGCCCAGTCTTAAGAAGTCCATAAGGGCTCTCGGTTGATGCCCTTAGTTTTCTCCTTGATCCAACTCTTGTTAAAACTGCTTGGCCATTGTTGCTTTTACGGTTTCTTCTTCTTCTTCACGCTGAGCTCTTCTAATTGATTGCTCTAAATTAGTGATGCCAAGCTCTACAGTTTCAGCTATGCAACTTAAATTTCTTAGAACTTTTGTGTTCATGCAAGAGCAGGGACACACATGGAAAAAATGGAAAGAATAGAAAAACTTAAAACTAGCTACAATGCCTTAGATTAAAAGAACTAAACTATTCTTCACCTTCCCTAACAACGACACCAAAAAATTGATCGTGTCATTCAAGCTTTAAAATTTATAAACCCCCAAATGCTGCAAACACAGGGGTTGCAATTGTAGTATAAGATGTGTCGAAGCCACAACGAAGAGGATTAATTTAATCCTAAAATATGAGGCTGAAAGGATATGAAACTAAAAATAAACAATGCAACTGAAAGAAAATACAAGAATTGAATTCAACCAATTAAATCAAAAGTTAAACACAAAGGAATTAACAATTGAGCAATAAGCATGCATAATGGAAACCAATCACAAAATTTACCAAGTTATGGGAAAAGGAATTTTACCTATCATTAATGCTAACCTAGCTGATTATGTGTTAATTGGATTCGATTCTAGATAATCCTAGGAATGATTACTCTCTCTCAATGTATAACCATTAACCCTAGTTAATAAACCCTAATTGGATTATGAAATTTGTAATCTCTCAACTCATAAATTATCCAAATAATTAGATTTGAAGCACTCTATTAAACAATTAGAATATCACATGGGATCTCTCTCCATATAATTACTAATATGATTTCTCATGGTTTCAGTTAAATCACTTAACTCTCATTAATCTGATTTAAACGTTTTTCATTCAGTTCACTATTTTAGTCTGCAACCGAATTATGCAAGAACACAATCAAATCATGACATTCATCTAATAAACACAATCAACTAAATTATCATTAATTCAAAATAAAATCCCGAAGAAGAGTTAGAACATCATTAACATTCTACCATCTATCATCATAGAATCTATCCCAACTTTATATATGAATAAAATTTAAAAAAAGGAAATTGAAACTTAGAATGGATGGTTTAGGAAGGCGGTAGTGTCGGGAAACCTCCTGATCCAGGAAGCACATCGAGATCACTTCTTCTTCCTCTTTCTTCCTCTTCCTCTTCCTCCTCTATTTCGCTTCCTCATTGTCTCTTAGGGTTTCCAAAAGTGGCTTGATAAGTGTGAAATGCATGATATTTTAAGGTATAATTTCAGGTGCTTATCCATTTATTCAATTATTTAGTATGTGTTTTTGGAATAATGATGTTAGCTTGTGAATTATTTATATTCAAGTGTTTTTATGGGTTAGGGCAAGCATTTGAGCTTAATTATTATGTTTAAAGGTACCCTAATGTGTTTGTGATGCAAGACCTAATAGTAACTTATCCTAGAGAACCTGCAACAAGATGAAACTATGCCTAGGAATAGATAGTATCAAACACACACGGAAGCACAAGAAACAAAATTGAAAAGATAGAAATAGAACACAAAGAGAAAAGGGGCTAGAAGAAAGTTGTTCAATGGAAAGAACCCTAAGAGAACCAATCTCTTAGAACCCTAAGAAGAATGTTGGTCAATAGAAAGAACCCCAAGAGAACTTGTCTCCTAGAAATCTAACCTTAGGATTCCACAAATGAAAATCACTCCTTTGATAAGTAAAGTATTCTCAAAGAATACAAAGAAATCAAGAAAGCTCTCAATATTATTTCTGAATGAAAAACCGTTTTCAAAGTACATAAAGGGTGCCTATCTATAGGAAAAACTTCCTAACTTAATGTCCTAAAAGAAGAAACTAAATAAAAGGAAACAAAATAAACTTAGAAAGGTGTTGACTTGATGACCTTATTTAAAGGAAAGCAAAAAAGGAAACCAATTAAAACATGATCTAAACATATTGGACCTTATAGATCACATCTTTCTCCTAATTTTTGAGTGGCACATGGTTGTTACATGGTATTTTAACTAAGTTCTCCCAATTGGACTCCACTTGGGCCTTTCGGAAATTCATGTTGGGCTTTAAGGATTAAGGCAATGCCTCTTGGACCTTTATGAGATGAAATCTGACTCAACAATATGGTCTCTATCTCTTGAAGTTCTTGGATTAAACAATTCAATGCTTGCATTATGGCTTTGGCCCTAGCTTTTTCATTGGCCTCCAACATCTTGTAATGGATCTTTAGGAACATTAGACTTAAATATTAGGCCTTTGATATAGGAATTTTTTTCAACCCCTTGCCTTCTACTTTCAGACATCAAATCGAATCCAATTTCAGTTTCTAAGCCTTCTTTTGCAAGCTCATGTCCATGTAAGTGATGTCATAGGCTTCTTTGAGGTTGATCACACCATGTATGCTTCTCTTCTTGTTTTTCACATGCCCATGGTTCTCCATCATTCCCTCTATCCTCAAAAGGATTCGTCCTTGAATATGCAGCATCAAAGAGGGATAAATCAGATACATTGAATGTAGCACTAACATTACCATAGGAGCTAGGCAAATAAATTTTATAAGCATTATCATTAATCCCTTCTAAAACATGAAAGAGGCCATCTCCTCTTAGTTGTAACTTAGATTTCCTTTATTTTGGAAACCTCCTTTCTCAAGTGCACCCAAATGCAATCACCGGGTTCTAACATGCCTTCAACCTTTATTAGCTTACTTTACATATTGTTCATTTCTCCTCTTAATATTGGCCCTAAGTTTAGCATATAACTCCTGCACAAATTTAACCTTTTTCATATCATCAAAGTTAGTAAACTCAGTAGAAGGAAATGGAGAATTTCCAAAGGAGTCAAAGGATTAAACCCATAAACCATCTCAAACGAAGAAAATTGAGTAGAAGAATGAATAACACGATTATAAGCAAACTTAATCTGTGGGAAACACTTTTCCCAATTCTTTAAGTTCTTTTGGATGATCACACGTAACATTGTAGTCAAAGTTATATTTACTACTTCAGTTTAACCATTCATTTGAGGATGTGCAATAGTGGAAAATAGGAATTTAGTCCCAAGTTATCCATAGAGTTCTCCAAAAGTGGCTAAGAAATTTCACATCTCTATGACTCACAGTAATCTTTGGCAACCAATGCAATCTTACAAACTCTTTAAAAAACAAGTCAACAACATGAATATCATCATTTGTTTTAGAACAAGCAATAAAGTGAGCCATCTTGCTAAATCAATCAACCACAACAAAGATGTTATCCTTTCCATTAGATGATCTAGACAATGCAAGCACCAAGTCCATAAATTTATCAACCCAAGGATGAGAGGGGACAAGTAAGGGAGAATATAAACCTGTGATTGATTTACCTTGAAACTTTAGAAATTTCAAAATTTCATGATCAGAATGAATGATAATTTCTTTTGGCCACAAGTAATATTGCCAAGTCTCTGAAGACCTTTTTAAAGCATACAACTTTTTATCATAAGTGGAGTAATTTAAAACAACACCACTTAGTTTTTTCACTAAAATAAGCAATGGGTTTAGAATCCTGCATTAAAATAGCACCAATGCCTATTCCAGAAGCATCACATTCAACCTCAAAAACTTTAGAAAAATCATGTAGAATAAAAAGTGGAGCATTGGTCAATTTTTCTTTCAAGGTGTTAAAAGGAATCTTTTGTGAATTACCCCAATTAAAAATCACATTCTTTTTACAAATTCATTCAAAATGATACAACTCACCAAGGCTTGAGGATGCCAATGGGTCCAATTACAAGGTCATGCTCCAACAAGCTCAAGGCACAATTTTAGATTTATGCATAAGCTTTTGTTTTACAAGAATTTTAAAAAGTTTTGTTGATCAAGCTTGGGGAAGAGCTTAGGGAGATGCCTAAGTGTGTGTACATATTGGAGGCATCAAACCAAGAGGGCTAACACTTAGCCAATTTTCACCAGCATAAGTCTAATAAATGGGTTTGGGCTTATTTTATCTTGTAAAGGGTGTGTGGACTTTTTTTTGGCTTTGTCATGGGCTAATTTAAGTGTGCACGTGCTTCATTAAAAATGTCATTTAAGGAACCAAGCTTTTGGGCCTAGTTTAAAAATCCAATCCACCCTCTTAAGTTAGCCTTCTATTTTTCTTGTTTCATTATCGTATTTGGTCTAATTTTTGTGAATTTTATTTAGTTTTGAAGCCTAAATCTATGTGGGATGTGTTCTTCTGCAAATTTGTTTCAAGAAAGCCTTTCTTGATGTTTTGGGTTTTCCTTAGGGATTTTAGGTTATCTTTGTTAGGGTTTGTATTGCAAAAAGGTGTTTAAACCCTCCCTTTATGCGTGAACTACAGATTAGATGTTTCTAAAAAACTGAAAAGCATTCTTCATGAGAGAATTCAGATTCTTGCTTGTTTTACCTTAAGGATTGATTCAACTTATTAAGTAAATTCTAACATGTGGTGTTAATTCAATTCTTGCAATCTTTATGTTGGATAGGAAAAAGAAAGCATGCTATATTTGGAGAATTGGTAGATTTCAAAACTTTTTAGAAATCTTATTTGTAACAGAAACAATATATCTAAATCACCATGCCAATCTATACATGATATGGTATAAGTATAACAATAAACATAAACAGGATGAAGAGTATTATCGACTCCTTTGATACAACTTTAATTCCTTGTTGTGCTATCCTTTCCTTCTTCTTGTGTCCAAAGCCTTTGCTTTTGAATCTTTTCCTTTATCAATCTATCTTCTCCTTATTGTTATATCCTCAACCAATTTGATTTACCTCTTGTTCTCCTAGGAAAACTTTGGTGGGAAGGAGAGAAGAAACACTTTGGAGGAGTATTGTTTTAGAAGAAAGAAGGAAACAATGAGGCACTCTTATGCAATTTTTTATTTTTTCATGCAAGATGAGAGAGAAAGTGATAAAAATGTAAGAATCCCTTCTTACTCACTCCCACTTTCAGTTAACAGTAATAGAAAGAAGTGTCTTCCATCCAATGCATCATTTCTTCATTTAATCAATCATGAAGAAGCCATTATATGATACTCTTCTCATTTTTCTTTAAGATGACTATATGAAAAGTCTATTAACCTAATCATTATCATGTTAATTTTGGTTTTTGATACTGTAAGAAGGGAGATGGTGCATCCAATGTACATCTTTCTTCTTTAATCCAATCGATGCTAATTGGTTACATGCTAACATTAAAAGATAACCATTAAACCATTTAACGGTAAGTTCCTAACTCCATTTAATGATGATAAACCATAATAAAGGCCATCTTTATTTAGCATTTTAACATCAAATTGTGCAGCTGCATATTCAACCCTAATTAAACCGAAATTGATCCTTCATTTGTTAAAAAAGATTGTTTTTAATATCATTAATCTAATCAATTATATTAAACCAAAGTCTAGCCCATTTCTAAATGAACATTTGGGCTTTTAATTAACCATTAATTAATGCAAGCCTAACATTCGATTATGGGCTTCTAAAACCTCCATTTATATTTCTTACTTAGCTTGATAACCTTCCTTGAAGCTAAGTGGGGAATCTTATTGGACTTTGATAATTCAAGCTCCAATAAGCCTAGAATTAACTTAATCTCATTAGAATTAATTCTAGCTTATCAACTAAATGTCATTCCACTAAAAACAATTAGTTGAACTCTTGAATTACTAAATATTATGAGAACACTTACTTTATGACCAATTGCAAACCTTATTTAGAACCTTATTATAGCCATTCGCATAATAAAGGGTAAAATTACCATTTTGCCCTTATATTTGTTTTTCCTTCTAGATCTCTCATTTTACTTTATATGGTGATTAACACACAATATCTCATCTTGGTTTTAAGACTTGATGGGTAGCTAGTCCATCAAACTACTAACGTTAGTTTAATCTCCAAATCTCTTTAAAACAACTAGAAGTGATGATAGCACTATAAACTCTTTATTTGAGTGAATATTTCCCAATACATGTTTCAATTGATAATTCCAACATGCAGATGCTGGATTAATACTCTGTAAAAATCTATTCTGGTCATATGAAGAATTATAATGACGCATATACGAGCTCACCACTCATCAAGATTGTGGTTCATAATAAGCGAATGCTTAAGATATATGTTTTAAGATTAAAGTAACAACCCACTTTATTCTTGAAAACATACTTGAATCCAAATTCATTTAATAGTGCCATTATCGATAGTCAACTACTATCATGATATGAAACTCATCATTTTCTTGAAGTAAACTCCTTTACTTACATAGAAATAAATCACAACACTACAGTCTAGACCATAATCAAGCGACCAACTTAATTATTCAACTGTGAATCAATCAATTTAGATTCTTATAATATACATGTTTCCCATTCATCTCTATGTATATACATATTACTTACAAAAGAATCTCGATACCTTTTTGACTATATATATAATGCTCACACAAATAAAATCAAACTCTTTTACTTTATTAATAATAAAAATTTTCCTTACAAAACTGTAGCTGAAGAAGATAACGTTACATATAAATACACTTGCTTTCCAAGGCACTATATTTAGATAACTCTAACACTTTATACTCTTTGTTACTAATTCCTTGCTATTTTGGCGGTGAAGGGACTTGCTAGATTGATTGAATTTAGGTTTAGGAACAATCATTGAAACATAGGTGATCTAGACCTTGCCGTTCATCTTTGGTTTCAGAACCTATGTTTTAAATTCAATCTTTATCTTTAATTTTATGTTTATTCTTGATTATTATAGTTAGTTCATCATTGAAATTAAAAAAATCATGATTGATCAAGAATTCGTCCAGGTTGTGAATCTTTGTGTGTTTGAGTTGATTTGCTTGCAAGATTCATCAAGATTGCTAATTCTTACATTAAGATTCATCTTTATAATTCAAGGTTCACTCTGTTGAGTCAAGAATTCTTTAATTTCATTTCTTTATTATTGAAGATTATGTGAGAAACATCCTTCATTCAAGAAATTCATCAAGACTTGCTTCCTTATAGCAAGAAGTTATAAAATTTATTTTCTTGCACTCATAATTTGTGTCTTTGATATAATTACTTATCTCTCGATTCTTAAGTTATTAGGGCAGATTTGAACATTCTTGTCAATTTTAGTCTAAGGTTAAGTTTAATTCCTAGTTTTGTCTTTTCTTGCACTCTTTGGTTGTTTTCATTGTCTTCTATCCATTTTTCATTTCCATTACACTTGAATTGAGTAATCTTGTTTCATATTGCTCAATTGGCATGAAAATCCAGTCACATACATTTTCTCCATCTAGTATGTGTTTATTTTTCATCTTTCTTGCTATCTTTATATTAAATTGCATCTAGTTAGTGTTTTTCTTCCTTCTTTAGGTATACTTTGTTTTTCCTTTTGAATTAAGTTACTGTTGTGGTTATTTGGTTGGTAGTGATTGATTCGGACAAGTAAAATTGTGCTAGAATCTAGAGTGGTAAAAGGCAAGAGTGTGTAAGCTCCTTTGAGGGTAAAAGCCAACTTCTTGACTAAAACATAAGGGTATCCATTCTAATTTAGAGAGAAACACGTGAGAGTGTGTGTGAGGAGCTGTACTAACGTGTTTTTGTAGGTTTTACATCACAACCAATTCAAAGGATAGCAAAGGTAGTGACAAGGATGAAAAGAATATTGAGGCTGATCAAAACACATTGGATGCAATGCAACAATAATTCCAACAGACTAAGAACTTGTTTAGGGATGTTTTTGATAAATTGGATAGATAGGTCATTAGGAATTTACAAAGAGAGGCTTCAATTAATGATGCAACAAGGAGGCAAAATGCTAGGGAGCCAACTCCTATGTGCTATGAATATGAAGATACAAATGATGATGGGGAAGATGAAGAAGAGTGGCATATGGTTAGAATTGGTAGAAGAGGGGGATGGAATGATAGAAAAGAGGAAGAAGCTATAGAGGCTGAGACAATGCAAGGGAAGATGATAAGGCTAAGCTTATGGATAGAAACTTAGGTAGTATCAAGATGAAAATACCATCTTTTCAAGGTAAGAACTATCTAGAAGTTTACTTAGAATGGAAAAGAAAGGTGGAGACAATTTTTGAATTCCATAACTATTCAAAGGAGAAGAAGGTGAAGCTAGCTACTATGGGATTTCAGGATTATGCACTTGTTTGGTGGGATCAACTTGTTTTGAATATAAGAAAGAATGGAGAGGATCCTATTGTTACTTGGGCCAAAATGAAGAGGTCATGAAAAAGAGGTTTGTGCCTAGTTACTTCTATAGGAAGCTCCATCAAAGGGTTCAAACCTTGAGACAAGGTACCAAAAGTGTAGAAGAGTACTATAAGGAGATGGAGATAGCCATGATTAGGGCTAAAATAGAAGAAGAAATGGAACATTTCTTAACTGGTTTGAAAAAAGACATTGCCAATGTTATTGAATTCCAACATTATATGGAGTTAAAGGAGATGGTGAATATGGTTATGAAGTTAGAGGCAACTCAAGTACAAAAGCTCCAGCAAGGCTATTTACACAAACTTTACTACAAATTGGAACTCCAAATGGTCTAAGAAGGATGCGAAGACCAAAGACAAGCCAAAGGAAGAGAAGAACAAGGCGGATCCAAGATTCATTTGTGCTTTTATAAGTAATATACATATAAGTAGAGACGTATGGGAAACATGTATATTATAAGAATCTAAATTGATTGATTCACTGTTGAATAACCAAGTTGGTCGCTAGATTATAGTCTAGACTAGGGTGTTGCGATTTTTCTTCTCCTTTCTCACCAAATAATTTTGTTAACCAAGTTGTCCTAGGAGAATAAGAGGTAAATCAAATTGGTTGAGGATACAACAACAAGGAAATGATAGATTGATAAAGGAAAAGATTCAAAAGCAAAGGTTTTGGATGCAAAAAAGAAGGAGAGGATAACGTAGCAAGGAATTAAAGCTATAGCAAAGGAGTTGGTAATACTCTTTATCTTGTTTATGTTTATTATTATCCTTATACCATATCATGTATAGATTGGCACGATGATTTGGATATTTTGCTTCCTCTACAAATGAGATTTCTAAAAAAATTTGAAATCTACTGGTTCTCCAAATATACCATGTTTTCTTTTTTCGATCCAATGTAATTAAATTGAGTTGGGACTTTTGGAATAAAGTTAATGAATTTATTGTGAGTGCATGATCATGGCATTTACGTATATTTATATTCTTGAACACTATGTTAAGGGGGATGAAAATTGTGGATATAGTGTTATTTAGTTTTTCGTGGATTGTTATTGATCAGGTGTTGTGGAAATGGTTCCTAGAGTTGAGATAGCAATGAAATGATGTATAGGATTAGTGTAGAGAATTAGATATTCTCTGTTTCTTCATTATGCAAGTACAAATATATAGGTGTTTATACGTAAGTTGATAAAAACTTAGAGATGATCAAGAAAATGGTTTTTGAGATGGGGAGTAATTGTAAAATGACGGTCTGAGATGGGAATGAGTGTTTAAATGAAAATTGAAAGGAAACATGGAGATTGAGGATGAAAGTTATGGTCCTTATAATGGGACATGCTCAAAAGTAAAGATGGTATCGTTTGTGATGATGTCATATCATCTGTGATGATATCATATCATCTGTGGAGACATATCATCTATGATGATGTCATATCATCTATACGACATCATATCATCTATGAAGACATATTGTCTGCTCTTTGCTTCATCTGCTTTCTACATTATCTACTTTTTGCTTTATCTGCTATTTACTTCATCTAATTTCTACTTTGTCTGCATTTTGCTTTGTCTGCTTTTTGCTTCGTTTGCTTTCTACTTCGTCTACTTTTTGCTTATGTGATCGAAACTTCTTCTTTTGTACACTATTCGTCTGATGCTAATGTCTGGTCCATTTTTAACCCCTCTATATGATATAATTTGTCTTCAATGTCTTCATAAAAGTTGTATATTTCGAAGTGCTCTTTCAAATCATCCTAAGATAACCTTAATCTAACATCTATAGAGAGAGTTATGCTATTTGTCCCGAGATAGGTTCTGTGTGATTGAGGGAAAAAGACTTGTTTGATTCTTTCGGCCATAACTTTGTCGTCTGACCTCCAAATGACCTGATTTTTGAAGCATTGGATTCATAGCCCATTCCTCCATCTCTCCATAGAAAAATTTATGGCTTTTTGTTTTGACTAAAAAAAGAATGATTGAATGAAAGTGAGGGAATCAGTTGGAACAGTGAACTGATATTTTATGGAAAAATCTGGAAATGATTTAATGGGCTATAACTTGTTTTTCAGTGGTTTTATTAATTCATAAACTTAAGTAAAAATCATACTTGATTGAGTTTTACTAAAGGGAAGTGGATAAGTGGCTAAGAAATGTACAGGTGCCCCAGTTTTAAAGTTGAGTTTTAATAACCTTAAAAGACAAGTTACTGTACTTGCCTTCATTTTTTTCTGTCAAAGTTTCTTTCTCTAATGTATCTTCATCATAGAGTTTTTCATTAAAAACTCCACCAAAGCTAAACTATGCTTACCCTTATCTTCTACTATTACCACTTTGCCATTTGTTTCTTTTGCCTAAAAAAAAGATCTGACCCAAACCATCTGTAAGATGAAGTACGTGAGTTACAGGAAAGTTAGGGCCTTGTGATGGTTGAAGATTTTGGAGTTTTAATAAGTAAGTGTCGTGTTAATCCTTATGAGAAATCTGAATATGAGATAAAATGGATGGTTTATCTGACAAAACTTAGTCATGGAAAAAGTGGCCATTTTGATGAATGCAGTATAAACTAGAAAAAAATTTGGATGTGTTGTTTTTATGTATTTAGCAATTTTTATGTCATATGATGGTGTAGAGATGATTTTGAGTGGAAATATCATTAAATACATGTAGGAGAAGAGTACAAAAATTTTGAAAGTGATAAGGACTTATATGCTTTATTTTACCTTCTAATTGTGTGTGTGTGTGTATACATATATATATATATATACGTAAGGGAATATTTTTGAAAAATTGAGGATGAACAAACATAGGATTAAAGTTAAGGAAATCAGAGAGAGAGAGAGAGATGATGTCATGTTTTCAGTGGAATTGAAATGGAAGGCTGCTAGTGATAAATTAGTGAATGAATTGTTGACATCAAAGTACCAAAGGTATAAGTATGTTTGGGGATAATGATATTCACATGATTGGGTGATTGAATTATAAAATGAAAATGAGCAGAAGATACGAAGTTTGGTAAAGTATCCATAATTGTCATCAAACATGCATTTTACATAGTCCAAATAACTATTTACGAAAAAATGAGATTTGTAATGTCTGTGAATTGTGTATTGCTTAAATGGGTTGTGTAGGTTAAATGTCCGCATATAGGCATATCTAGAATTTGGAAGCTAATGATGTTTTGGAGCATACTGTGAGTAGACCTAGATGGTCTCATTCCACTGTTTGTTTTGTTTGACTTTCTGGTATTGATTAATTTCTAAATGTTTATATGAATGTGATTGATTGGGTTGGTTTCTGGACAAAAGGTCCAATGAATGTGTTGTATGAATGAAATATTGAAGTGCTTATTGAATATGAATTGGATAAACTAAGTGTATGTAATTTGATTGTTAAATATGTTCTAAAAGTTCATTTGCATATCAATGAAAGTGTGAATACTCAACTTTAATGTTGAATACTGGACCAATGTCTGATGATATGTGAATGTGAGTGAATGGGAATATGCAAATGTGATTGATGCATTTCACGAATGCATGAAACATAATGGTTGTTGTGACCAGAGTAGCCACCGAACAGAGCTTAAAGCTCAACGAGTGAAAATGAGTTGCAAGCTCAAAAGTTAGAGCCTCAGGCTCAACATTTAATAAGCTTGGTATCCCCCAAGTGGATAAGGGATAGTTATCAATGAGCCCTATATGGGATAGTTTAGGTAGTAGGTCATGACAAAGTAACAAATAGAAAGTGGGCCTCATGTGCACTGTATATGCATAATATGGGTGACTAAATAGTATTGAATGTGAAGTGTGAAATGTGTAATGATGTCAACTATATGTTATGGGACTGGGTGAGCCATCGATGATGGTCTCTCATTGAGTACGCAAAACTCACACAAAATTTGCAAATATTTTCAGGATCAGAAGAATACCCCGTTAGGTAAACGGGAGTACACCTATTGCCTGCAAATGAGAGATAAAGGTCGGGATCAGTTCGTGGTTGCATTTGTTTTTTCCTATTTTTGTATAAAATAGTATATTCTGAAACTATTGTATAAATGATTTATGTTGTAATTTAAAGACATTATGATTAAAATGTTTTGTATTTGTAATGGGCCCTAAATGGCTATTGAAATTCTGTTGATTGTATTGTTATGATTGAATAAATTTACAAGTAAAGTGGGCCTGATTTGAATTATGGATTTTCACAAAAATGTGTGTATGTTGTATTTCAAAAAAATCAATTTATGCCAATTTTTGACTGACTGAGTGCCTTAGCATGCCACCCTCAAGGGCCACAGACTTAGATATCAACCAAGATGTCAGGTTTAGGTCCTGCGGGAGTGGGGCGCTACATTTATATGGTACCAGAGCCCAAAATTACTATCCTATATGGGTATTTTCAGAAGTATGTGTCAATTTACATGCATTTTAGTCATGTCATAGCAGAGAGTAACAACTAATCCCTAATCTAAGTCGCATGAGTATGAGTCACGCGCATGAGCATATGTTAAGCGTTTAAGTTGATAGACAAAGTGAGAAAAATGATGAAATGTCACAATGCGAGGAAATGAAGGTTGTGGATATTTAGAAATGAGAAATATTATATGGTAAAGGTGATAGATAATGAATCAACGTATCTATATTGGTGGATGTATTGTTAAATACGACATCAAAGTTGTACTGTGGTGAGATGTCCTTGGATGTGATACATATGTGAATACACTCTCATGGATTGGTTGAGGAGAATAATGATATCAGTGGAAATGATAAAATTAAAGTGTACAAGTAGAATGTAATGAAAAAGAAATTTTTATGACCTTGAGAAGATGAAATTGGAGTTAAAGTGCTTGTTTAATTCATGTGACAAGAGTTATAATCCCCCCATAACAATATATTAGTGGAATTGAGATTAGCATTGCATGATGATTTTATACATTTATAATCTTGAGTTGATTGAGGAAGTACATATGGAGGATGAAATAAATGACAATAGGAAGATAAGATAGAAATGAGGAAAGAATAAGAGGGGAATGAAAAAGACATAATTGACTTTACAATAGATAAATGATGTGTTAGAGGAGAAAGTTAGAAATGCAAACAAGAGAGGATTTTATGTATGAAAGGAGATAAAGAAAAAGATGATGAATAAAATAAGAATAATTGATGCACACGATATGGTAGTTGACTTATTACAAGATGAGGTAGCCTCAGAATAGGTAAATTATGGAAAATTGGAGTAAAAGTGATGTTAGTATGACTGATAATGAGAGAAGGAAAGTGCAGGGTGCGATAGTGGCCTAACAAAAATAGGTTTTTGTAACAATCGTGTGGGGATACCCCAATCATAGGCAAGAACAAGGATAAAGATGTTATCTAGAATCAATTGGAATTCAAGTATCATTAGCGAATGTTATTAACTAGAGAATTGACATAAAAACATGATGGGTGTCGAATCCACCAAAAATAATTTCCAAACACCAAACAAATATAAATTGCGCATAGTGGTAAATGGGGTC
>JANZLD010000001.1:34918864-34929737 GCA_026413575.1 Erythroxylum carthagenense | reverse complement strand
AGTCGACTTGTCTTGATGTGTAAGTCGACTTACAGCAACGTTTTTCGTAAAACTTCATCTCCGTTCTTCGATAAGTCAACTTGTGCATTGTAAGTCGACTTACAGCCACGTTTTCAAACCCTTAGCCCACTGTTGCCTAAATTAGTTGTTGGTTTCCTCTTAATTTCCCACATCATGCGAATATTGTAATTCCCTGCAAGGAAATATTAAATCAAATTAAGTGCCAATAATTAAATCAATAAGAGGAATAAAAAAGAATAATTAAAACATAAATATTAGACAAATAAGCACTTATCAATACATCTCTAGATAAGATGTAATGACTTTGGATGGTATATACAAAGGTATTAGCGTAAATGATATAGAGGATGTTCAAATCACATAAGTTATGGAATAAATTGATTGTATTGAGATATTATGAAAGGTTGAAATTGATCTTCTTGAGGTACTAAGAATGACTAATAAGTAATCATGAAATATAGTTGATTGATAAAGATTTCATGAGCAGTATTGAGGATAGTATCAAGAAATCTTCTTCCAAAGAAGAGTTTCATTGAGATGGGTTTAGTAAAACAGATGGCTCAATTTAAGAATGATTAATGAGAGAACAAATCAGAAATGAGTAGTTAATGAGTCAAAAGTGAATATTGGAGTCATATCCCTAACGAAGACTCGAGCATAAGAGTTAGAAAATGTCATTGAGAGTGTATGCATTTTGTTGATGTAAAATATCCAAATAATTAATGGATTCTTGAATTTAAGGTGACATTAAGTATAAAAGATACAAATTAGATTTGGTGAATGGGTTACTAACACAAGAAATTGAGATATCAAATAAATTGAAATGTGCATAGAAGCTAGTATAAATGAGTAGTCATTAGAGAAATTCGATGTGAAATAATAAGAAATCGAATAAACTATTAAAATCATTTGATAAAGGGAGTTAATTAGGAAATTGAGAATAACATGCGATGATACTACTTCACTGAGGAATTAGTTACTTAAAGAATTACCAAATCATCGCCATAAAGAGTCTTAAGTTATATCTGTTGGAGTTAACAATGCTCTCGACAGTATTATGGTATTGAAGGTTAAAATGATTCAAGAAAAATTATATCAGCTAGTGACTATGATAATAGATGGTATTTTGAGAGTGTTCCAAAAGTAAAGATAATATATTGAATACTAGAGTAAAAAAATGTAAAACATATGAGTGATGATTGTATAAAGAGTTTTTGAGGAACTATAACCCTAATGTTAATTATGCCATTTAGATTTGGAGATTTTAATATACAATAAAGTTTCTCATTAGAGATTAAGATGGAATCTGTTGCAACATTATAAAGTGATTCTATGTACATAAGGACAATTATAGCCTCATGAGTTGAATTTGGATACCCGATTTGAAACTTGCTGCAATAACAATTGCTTTGAAAGCTTGGAGACATTATAGATAAAGAAAATTTTTGGATATATGAATATACAGACCAATAAAGATTGAGGTAGTTATTGAGTTTAAAAGGAATGTACAAATGAGTACTATACTATTAAAGGTAGTGTGTAATCTGATACATTGCACAGACAATTCTATAATGGTATAATACAAATTTAGATATTAAGGTTACCAACCCTAGTGTAATAAAGAGCATAGGATGTCGAGTTAAATTTTGGGCGATTTAAAGTACTATTAGCTATTGAAATTTAAGATTAGTTTGACATTAAAGGATTAATAAAACCTAAAATCCAAGGATTCAAAATTGCAAATCCTATAGAGGAATTGAAAATGATTCCAAATTTTTAAGTTTGAATTGGAAACAGAATATTTTGTGATTGAAATAAGAAGTATGTGCACCAAATAAAGATGATTGAGCAAAGAGATTGCTAGAGAAGCCTAAGTAACGACCTAAGCTAGACATCCTAGTAGGAATATGCTGAAATAGTATTTACCTCCTAAGGATGTAGGAACAAATGGCTGAATGATTGAATTATTGATTTGAAGCCTTTTTGTTCTTACCCTCGGAGGTCAAATCAAAAATTTAATTCCAAGGATTGCAATATAGAATGCAACCTCGAGTCATTTCACTTAATCGGAACCTAATGAATTGGACCTAAGCTAGCCTAAATGTCATGAAATGCAAGCTAAAGTAGTAAAAAAGGGGGTTTTGAATCTTTTAAAAAAACTTAAAAAATTTAATGAATTGTTAGAGAAATGTGTAAAAAGTATTTTTGGATTTTGGGAATAAAAAATTGAAAGTTAAAGACAATAATAAAATGTAATAGAATCCTCTTGACAAATGAGCTTTCGTTATCATAGTTTGAAAGAAATCTTGGTGGCAGTGAAAATCACTAAGTTTCAAATGATAAACCTTAAAGAACTCTTTAAGTCCAAGGTTATAATTAATGAACTCCATTTCTTAAAACCTTGTTGAATGCATCTTAGTGTGTGTAATGGTTAAGTCAATGCAAATGTTCATTTTAGGATATAGCATCATCTCAATATCAAACACAACTAGGCAGATAAAATAGAATTAACCAAATCACAAATAGACACATATGAGACTTCATATATTCAAGTTTCAAGTTCTACATTAACAAATCCCAATAACACATTAAATGTTTAACACTTGATCAAACTCTAATCAAGAAAATTTAACTACAAATTACAAATCCTAAACTTAGGAGTTTATAACAATGTAGCTGAGAATGATTAAAATACTCCCCTTTGAAGCCTATTGAACTCCAGCCATTAGTACATCTTGAAGAGGAAAAGGTGCTTAGCCAAGCATTACTTCAAGAGAACTCACAACCACTGGAAGCATCCATGGTAGCAGCTATCGATAAAGGAGCTGACGATGAAAATGTAGAAAAGGTGATGATGGATGTTCGAAGTTGAGAGAGGGTGAGATGTGTATCTATGTTATATGTATATGTGCCGGCTCTTAACCTAATTTGATTGGTTTTTAAAAGAAAGATGAAGTGGATCGAGTTGCACAGTGGGTAAATTTTTAAAAATGGTTTGGATATTCGAAGGTTCGCCACGGCAACAGATCCCTTTCTTTACTGGTTTTGCAAATTTTTCCTGAAAGTTTAGCCTGGAATTCTTCGTATTTTGCCACGGTGATAGATCCCTTTCATCACGGCGAACTTCCTATTGCACCTGTTCACTTGTTGACTTCACTTTGGCCTTCCTTGACTCTACATCTTCTTTTTTAGTCCCATCTCCTTGAGTTTCCTACAATGAACAATGGTAGTTTGCAGTATCAATTGTTCTCAACAAGTTAATTAGTGCAATTAATACTAATTTATGACAATTTTTACTCTTAAACTACATAAAATAAAGGTACATACTCAAGAGTCAATTTAAGCATAAAATCTAGAAATAGGAGTCAAAAAGTGTAGTAAAATTCATGAAAATTTCACCAATTTATATAATAAACTTGGGCTCAATCAAACTCCCCCACACATAGACCTTTGTAGTCCTGGACAAAATTTATAAGAGACAAAGAGACACAAGTGCAAAGGAAATTTCTGACTATGCTTAAAATAAGAGTAGATAATTGGTAAAAATCACTTTCTTAGAAATCAATCAAAGTGGACTAAAAGAGTACCAAGAAAATAAATGCTATAAGAATTTAATCAAAGAGATTGAGCAAAGGAGATTTCACTCAAAGCACGGTGTTTGCTCTCATCTCACTTATTTTTGGATAATTTCACTCTAAAATCTTCTTAATCCATTCTCTACCATAAGCTTGTGATAATTCTACTTCTCCATTATAAGAACTACAATTTCAAAAATCAAGAGGACTTTTCAAGGTTGTAATGCACTGAAGGCTATATGAAATGAATGGAAGAGACAAAAGAAAGAAAAAAAAGTGTGAGTGCATGCACATCAATTATGAAATAGATGTCAACTGTAAGACAAAATTGACTCAAATGACAACATAATCTTTTTTGAATATATATACACATATTTTTTGAGAATATATATGCATTGTTTCTTTTGGTTTTCTCAATAACTGATTTCTTGAGCTAACTAGAATAAAATGAGAAATAATAATTGGCATCATAAGAAGATGTGTGCGTGTGCTCAAAAATTATGGCTCAAGGGGCTAGCAATGGATAGGTGTTTATAGGGACTGTGTTTGGGTAAAAAGGGTATTGAAAGAATGCCTCTATCATGTTAACAAAATTCTAGTTCATCAAGCTTTGATTAAGAATTAAAAACAAGTTCTGGAGAGATGAAATAAGCATATACACACAAAAATGAAAGAATTCAGGCTCAAATATCCTTCCAACAAGGTTAATATCTCAATTAACAATCTCAAGGTTTAAAATCATAAAGTGCTACTTTGTTAACATACCCTCACTTACTTTGTGTTGAAAACATTGAAAATGAAATTAGCTAAAACCGACTATTATTTAAGGAATGGAAGGTATTTTCAAAAACACAGGGATCGCTTTGAAACTTATAAAATCTTTGAGATACAAGAGTGACAAGAATCTAATTAGGGAGAATTGTTGAATTGAGGTAATTTAAAAAATATTTCTGTAAGGGCATGGTGCCATGGCGATTGCAAGAGCATATTGCTGCGATAAAAGCAAAAGCAGCAAATTCTTTCTTTGCCGTGGCAATTCAACACACAAACATTGCCATGGCGAAAAAAGAATTTGCCGCGGCGAGCAAGATGGAGTCCGCACATTACTGGGGTGAAGGTAGAGTGCACTGCGGCAAAAAATGACAGAAACTTTTAAACAGCTGATTTGCCTCAATCACCGAGTTTAAAATTTGAATATGATGCATAATTGACTTGCATAAACATTTAAATGGCCGAAATGATCCACAAACAAGAATTGCAAAGTTGGAACACCTACCCCATACTTAAACATCATATTGTCCTCAATGTGAAGAATAATTAACATAAATATGCAATAAAGTGAAAGGGGAAGGTGCATAAGCAACACAGTGGAAGTTCAAAAAGAATTATATGCAAATTGCGAGCAAAAAGTTTGGACATTACAAAAGTGAACTGAGCATCCAAGAAACTATCTAGAAAAATAAAACAAAAGGAAAATACAATAATAAACACTCGAACTACACCATCGGTTGATCATCTCCAGTATCTGAAGGATCTGCTCTTGATGGGCCAGCATTGATAAATGGGTCATCTTCATCAGACCGAAGCTAAAAGTGTAGGTGCTCAGCGAGCAAGGCATTCATCCATCATTGATACCACCGATCTCGATCCTATCGGGCGATAGCCTGATGAAGGATGTCCTGGAGGGTAGCTAGGTTGATAAATAGGCCAGCGACTCGGCTAGCAAGAGTCTATAAAGTGACAGGTTTAGGAGGAACCGTAGTTGAAGGATCGTCTTTGCTAGGCACAACATCGGCATGGTTGGTAACAACATCAGGAAGGGAGCTGGGATGGGGAGGAGGTTAGAGTTGGGGTTGCTTGTGACAGACGTATTGAAACAGTGGGGACAGGCCAAAATAGCTATCATTAATGTATTTCAGGACATTATGGGCCTAGAATATGTCTGTGATGAGGTGGGAGAAGGTGATGGCATTGGTGAGTTTAGCGGTACTAATGGAATCATGGAGGGCAAAGGCAGTGGCATTGGTTATGTCAACCAAGCAACCAATCATCAGAAGGTACAGGCACAGGGCTTGCTATTTTGTTACGTAGGTAGGTGGGAGGTAGGGATGATGTTGTTACTAACTAGGCAGAGTCAAGGATAAGCTTCGAGTCGGAGATTAGAACATTTAAGGTAGCGTTGATAGATTCTGGGTTGATGCTAGATAGCACCCTCAGGATAAAGGGTACAAATGACATCGTCCCATAGATAGTGGTATATTAACTGATCATAATGGCAGCAGAGAATAGGTGGGAGGTTGTAATGCTCACGGATTCTTGTGATTGTGAAGGCGTTAGGGACTTTCACACCACAAAAATTAAGTTTCATGGTGTTGTGGAGGCGGGCATACGTATAAAAGTGGTGGAGGAATTTATCATTACCCTGATCCCTAGGTTGGACTAATCCTATGAGCTGAGATAGTACCAGTTGATAGATAAAGGGATTATTGTGGGGGTTCAAAGGAAAGAGGCGCTCTCTAATGAATGAACTAGCGTTTATCTTTTCGACTGGGTTGGCAAAATCAGAGTTAGCACTGTTGGAAGGATCAGAATGAGGGGAGGAATGAGATTGATGGGAGGAATTAGATGAACTAGATGAGACGGTGGGGGAATAATGGGTAGGGTTTTTAGTTCGAGGCATGTTCCTATAAGAAAACCAAACATAAAATAATAAACAAAAGGATTAAACAAAATTCACTAAAAGCAAAACCTACAAAGTTGGTCGTGGCGAAAGCTGTACTTACCACATCAGGCCAAAAAACTTTCTTCGTCGCTGTGAAGAATTACAGCCTATCATGTCGTGGTGAAACAAGTTTCTTCACCGCACCGAACATGCCCTAATTTCAACTAAAACAATGAGGGAAGAAGTGAAACAAGTGAGATACTTACGAAGTGGAAGGAGAGAGGCACAAATGCGAACCACGAACATGAAATGAATCAAGGAGAATGAAAAGGAAAAGGGATTTCATGAGGGGGGTTCGGATTGTTGCGGCATAATTTGAGAGAAGTATAAAAAAATGGGAAGGGGGCAGTAGGTTGGTAAAGAAAGGAAAGGAAATGACAAAGAAGAACAGAGGGTAGATGAAAGATCAGAAGAACAAGAAAGGTAGAACGGAAATTTCACTCGATGTTTTCACGCAGATAAATCTTTCGCCACGGCAAAGGTTGCCCGAAGTGAGCTCACTGTGGCGAAAGAATTATGTTATGCCGCTGTGAATATTGCTCGAAAGTGTTCACCATAGCAAAAGAATTATTGAACGTTGCAGTGAAGGTTGCATTGAAAATGTTTGCCGCAGAAAAAAAATTAATTCACGCTGCAGCGAATTGGCTTGAGAGGCATTGTGGCCACGGTGACAGATGAGAGGAATTGTGGCCATAGCAACAGCCAGTTGGAGAACTATAGATGTAGACTCAAGATTGTTGAATCCTAATGATTGATAAACAGACTTAGGCATAACATTAATGGCTGCCCCTAATCTAACAAGGCTCCCTCTATGGTAACTTTACCTATAGTACAAGGGATAGTGAAAGATCCAGAGTCTTGGCATTTTACAGGAATTTGAGGCTTAAATAAGGCTGACACATTATAGGTTACTTGGACTCTTTCATTGGGCCTAAACTTCCTCTTATAGATACACATGTCTTTAAGGTATTTAACATAAGCAGGAACCCGTTTCACAAGATCAAGCAAAGGAATATTGACTTCCACTTTACTAAACAAATCAATGATATCTTTTTAAGGATTAATGTCAGTCATTAGTTTACTTATCAAATATGAATTAGGAAAAGGGAGGTCTTAAAGATTTACCTCCTTACCCTGGGCTTCGTCGACTCCATGGTTGCTTGATTCTACATGCTCACTTGTTGTTGCTTGTTCCTTGTAGCTCTTTGAAGTAACTCCTTTACTCCTTGATTCAAACTTCCTTTCAATCAAAAGTGATATTTCTTTGGAGCTTTCGGATTTCTTGATTTTGTTCTTTGTCAAAAGTAATTCCTCACTACCAATCTCCTCCTCATTCTTCATCTTGATTTTTGAACCTCACTTTTTTCCCACTTCAGAGAACTATTGCATTTAAACTTTTAGGGTTCATCACAGTGTTTGAAGGAATGATTCCACTGTTTCTTGCTTAGTTTTCACTCATGATGTTGGACAATTGAGTGACATAAGAGTTAATATTTTCAGCTTTCGTCTACCAATGCTCCATTCTCTTTTCCAAATCATTGAACCGAGCAACATTCTTTGAGGCATCTTGCTGAATCAGAGAAGCTATGGCATTAAACTAGTTATTGTTAGAATTTTGTTCTTCCCTCATCAAAGTCATCTTATTATGAAGTAGTTGGTTGGTGTCCTCCTTAGGTGGGACGGTCAAGATTTGCTGTTGGTTGGGGAACTGGTTGGTGGTAGTACCAGCTCCTCCCCCTTGTTAAAATCTGTTTGGAGCCCATCCCTCTTCATTCCTCTTACTAAACCTAGGATTGGCCTTCCATCCCTCATTATAAGTGTTAGAGTAGGGGTCCTATTTCTGATTTGATCGTCCCGAATACATTACAAACACTTCTTCATACTGACTAGGGCAAACACTGAATATGTGCATCACTGACCCATAAGTATCACAACTGGGTGTTATGATATCTATAGAAGATGTAGGGCGATGAACACTCCTATTCTTCAGTTCTGTACTGATGAAGGATAATTATGAGGTCACTTTACTCTCAAAAGAATCAACTTTTGACTCCAAGCTCTCCATTCTTTGGGATTGGGTTGTTGTGGCGCCTAACTCATGCACTCCTCAGGTCTCTCTAACACTATACTGCTGATGATTCAAGGCCATCTTCTTGATCAAATCCCATGCTTCTGAAGCTATAAGATCAATCAATGAACCTCTCGATGTCACATCTAACATACCTTTATCTTGACTTTTTAGCCCATCATAGAAATATTGCACTAACTGTTCATCAGGTATCTAATGGTGGGGGAATCTGGACAACAGATCTTGAAAGCGGTTCCAATAGTCATAGAGAGACTCACTACAATCCTGGCGTGCCAAATAAATCTCCTTCCTCATCGATGAAGTTCAGGAGGTTGGAAAGTACTTCTCTAGGAAAGCCTTCTCAGATTGGCCAAACTATGGTAGGCATTCGCCACATGCCTTGGTTCCTTCCAAAGATAGGTGAAAAATCTTTCATAGTACTTGATCAAGTGAAGCTCCCAAAGGTTTCATACTCAGACAGATCATGGACAAAAGTTGCAAATGCATGTAGGGATCCTCTCCTGTCAAGCCATGAAATTTAAGAAGAGATTTATTAAGTAATCCTTGAACTTCAAAATTATGACAAGCAACTTTAAATGGATCAAAATTCACATCAGAAGTAGTCGCTTCCCTAATACCTCTATTATCACCATTCCTAGGTTGGTTAATATGAAAGTTAGGGTTTTGTAAAAAGGCTAGGTTCTCGGCCATATTCACTCCTTCAAAAGGGTTGCTCTAACTACTTTTCCCACTAGACTCTTCTTTAACAACTATCTTACTTCTCTCCTTTTATGTTCTCTCCTTTCTAATCGTTCGTAAACGTCTCTCAATTCAGGATAGAAAGGTAGAAGTTTCGCTTTCTAAGGTATACAAAGGAATAATTCAAAGGAAAAAAAAGTAACTAAATTCACTCTCAAGCACACAAAGTGAAATAAAAGTTGAGATATGATGGATGCAAGTGTATGGTGTGTGTAAGTATGTATGAAAATATGTATCTATGGATCAAATTGTGATCACATAAAACACTCAAAAACTATGTGATTGCAAAAAGAATGTTAAGTATGAAAAGTCCAATTGTGAATATATTCTTTTCTTTGTATTTTCAAAATTTTAATTATATGCAAAGAAAAATAAAGATCCTATACTATTGAAAAATATGAAACTAAACCTTGTAAAATGAAATCTAGAAGAAAAGGTTCCTAACCTCAGTTAGAAGCAAAAATGACAACGGCTAACCTAAAGAAAACCAATTGCTTGGTTCCCCGACAACGGAGCCATTTTGATTCGAAGCATTTTTGTTCTTACCCTTGGAGGTCAAATCAAAAATTTAATTCTAAGGGTTGCGATATAGAATGCAACCTTAGGTCGTCTCACTTAATTGGAACCTAATGAATTTGACCTAAGCTAGGCTAAATGTTGTGAAATGCAAACTAAAGTCGTAAAGAAGGGGGTTTTGATTCTTTTAGAAAACTAAACAAAATTGAATGAATTGTAAGATAAATGTGTAAAAAGTATTTTTGGATTTTGGCAATAAAAATTTGAAAGTTAAAGACAATAATCAAATGTGATAGAATCCTCTTGAAAATTTAGCTTTGGCTATCATAGTTCAAAATAAATCTTAGTGAGAGTGAAAATCACTAAGTTTCAAACGATAAACCTTAAAGAACTCTTTAAGTCCAAGGTTATAATCAATGAACTCCATTTCTTAAAACCTTGTTAAATGCATCTTAGTATGAGCAATGGGTAAGTAATTTCAAATGGTCATTTTGGGATCTATCATCATCTTAATATCAAACACAACTAGGCAGATAAAAGAGAATTAACCAAATCACAAATAGACATATATGAGGCCTCATATATTCAAGTTCCGAGTTCTACATCAACAAATCCCAATAATAGATTAAATATTCAACACTTGATTAAACTCTAATCAAGAAAATTCAACTACAAATTACAAATCCTAAACTTAAGACACAATAAAAAAAGAAGACAATATGCGGCATTTGACTTAGGAAACGTCGCAGATTGTATAACCTTATGGTGACGTTTTTGAAACATCAGTACAAGGCTAAGGTTTCTACGACGTTGTATTAAAACGTCGCGGAAAGGATGTACTAATTGAGACATTGTACAATTAAAACGTGGTCAAATACATATTATGACTTTATTGTGAACCAAATGTCGGGGAAGAGTTGGTAAAGAAATCAGAACTCGATCATTTAACTAATACGACTAACATGCATTGGGTTGAAAGCTGGTTTTGAGAATTTCCCTCCCACGCTCACAGACCACTCTCTGTGCTCTCTCATCAAAAGCAGACGCCTTCAAATCTCGTCTCAACATTGCTGCCGTTGCTCCTCCACACGTGTTGATTCCTAAGGTACACATTCCAATGCCTGCTACTATTATACTTTGTTTGGATCCTTATTTGCACAAGGGAAAGGAAAGGAAATATTGAGGGGAAAAGAGGAGAAAAGAATGGAAGAG
>JANZLD010000001.1:34526655-34538686 GCA_026413575.1 Erythroxylum carthagenense | reverse complement strand
GAATAGAAAGATTGGGGTTTTGATTCAATAGGATTAGGGGGTTTCAAGAACCTTGTTTTCTTGGGGTTTCCGTATCAAAGATAGCCATGATTAGGGCTAATATAGAAGAACAAAGAGAAGCCATCATGGCACGATTCTTGGCTGGTTTGAACAAATACATTGCCAATGTTATTAAATTGCACCATTATGTGGAGTTAGAGGAGATGGTGCATGATGGAGAACCATGGGCATGTGAAAGACAAAAAGAGAAGCATCCATGGTGTGATTCGCCTCAAGGAAGCCTAGGACGTGACTTCCATAGACATGAGCTTGCAAAAGGAGGCTCAGGAGCTAAAATTGGATCAAATTTGAAGTCTGAATGTTCAAGGCAAGGGGATGAATGAAATTCCCATATCGAAGGGCCAACATTAAAGTCTAATATTCCTAAAGATCTATTACAAGATGTTGGAGGCCTAATGACAAGAGCTAGGGCCAAAGCAATGAAGCAAGCATTGAATTGTTTAATCCAAGACCTTCAAGAGATAGAGCCCATATTGTTGAGTCAGATTTCATCTCATAAAGGTCCAAGAGGCATTGTCTTACTCCTTGAAGCCCAACATAAAGTGTCCAAAGGCCACATGGAGTCCAATTTCAAGAACTCACTTAAAATACCATCTTTCTCCATTGGAAAGTATTTTGATCAAGTACTTTAGGATGTTGTACTTATGCATGCTAGTCATTTATTGCTCGGTCGAGCTTGACAATATGATAGAAGAGTGTTATATGATGGTTTTAAGAATAGTTACTCATTTACGATAGGAGATCAGAAATTTGTTCTTGCTCCATTGGCACCAAAAGAGGTATATGAGGACCAAATGCAATTAAAAAAGAGTATGGAGGCAATGCAACAAAGAAAGGACAAAAAACTTCAAGAAAAATGTGATAATACAAAAATTGAGGGGAAGGTCGAGAACCTTGCAAAAGGGGAGCAGAAATTTAAATCAAAAGAAAAGAGAGAAAGTGAGGCTGAGAGTGAGAGAAGAAAAGTGGGGAAAGAGGCCTTAAAAGAAATTCAATTAAAAGGCCCAAATGAGAGAGAGGTAGAACAAAACAAAAATTCTAGGAAAAAATGAGAGATGTAAGGGTTGCTTGTGTGGAAAGGAGATGTTTGTTTGTACTTTTATACAGGGAAGCTTATTTTAATGAATCTAACCTTAACCCTTGTTTGCCTAGTAGTGTTGTTTCTCTTTTGAAGGTGTATGGATATGTTTTCCCTGAGGAGTTACCTAAGGAGTTGCCGCCCATTAGAGGAATAGAACATTAGAAAAAGATTGATTTCATGTCTGGGGTGCAGATTCCAAATAGAACTGCTTATAGGCCTAATCCTGAAGAAACTAAGGAACTCCAAAAGCTAGTGGAAGAATTGCTATAAAAGGGACACATCAGGGAGAGTCTTAGTCCTTATGTCGTGCCAGTGATATTGGTTTCAAAGAAGGATGGGAGTTGGCGCATGTGTGGATTGCAGAGCTGTTAACAAGATAACAGTAAAGTATCGCCATCCTATATCGAGATTGTATGATATGATTGATGAATTGTATAGTGCATATGTGTTTACCAAAATTGATCTTATGAGTGGTTACCATCAGATTAGAATGAAAATTGGTGACGAATGGAAAACTGCTTTTAAAACAAAACTTGGTTTATATGAGTGACTTGTGATGCTTTTTGGCTTAACTAATGCTCCTAGTTACATTTATGCATTTGATGAATCATGTTTTAAGGTCATTTATTGGTAAGTTTGTTGTGGATAAAAATTTGAAAGCTTGGGAAGATTGTTTGCCTTTGATTGAGTTTGCATATAATAGAAGCATTCATTCTTCTACAGGTTATTCTCCATTTAAGATTGTGTATGGTTTTAACCCATTAACTCCTTTGGATTTGTTGCCTTTACCCTTGAATGAGATTGTTAATGTTGATGGGCAACAAAGGGCCGAATTGGTTAAGACAATACATGAGAAAGCTAGAAAGCACATTGAAGAAAAGAACAAGAAGTATGCTTAAAGAGCCAATCAAGGGCGCAGGGTGATGAAGTTTGAGCCACGAGATTGGGTTTGGGTGCACTTCAGGAAAAAGAGATTTCCTAAACAAAGGAAGTCTAAACTCGATCCTATAGGCGATGATCCTTTTCAAATATTTGAACGCGTCAATGACAATGCCTATAGGGTGGATTTGCCAGGTGAGTATGGTGTTAGTGCTCCTTTTAATGTTTCTGATCTATCTCCCTTTGATAATGTAGGTCTTGATTTGAGGATGAATCCTTTTGAGGAGGGAGTAAATGATACAATTCACCAAGGCAATGGAGACTTGAGGATGCCAATGGGTCCCATTATAAGGTCCCGCTCCAACAAGCTTAAAGCATAATTTTAGATTTATGCGCAAGCTTTTATTTTACAAGAACTTCAAGAAGTTTTGTTGATCAAGCTTGGGAAAGAGCTTAGGAAGACGCCTAAGTGTGTGTGCACATTGGAGGCATCAAACCAAGAGGGCTAACACTTAACCAATTTTTACAAGCACAACAATCAATGGGCTTGGGCTTATTTTATCTTGTAAAGGGCATGTGGACTTCTTTTAGGCTTTGTCATAGGCTGATTTGCATTAAGTGTGCATATGCTTCATCAAAAAAGTTATGTGCGTGTTTTATTTTAAGGAACCATGCTTATAGGCCTAGTTTAAAAGCCCAATTCGCCCCTCTTAAGTTAGTCTTCTATTTTTGTTGTTTCCTTATCCTATTTGGACTAGGACAGTCAATTTTAATTAGTTTTGAAGCCCCAATTCATGTGGGATTTGTTCTTGGGCAGATTTGTTTCAAAAAGTCCTTTATGATATTTGGGCTTTCTTTAGGATTTTTTAGGTTATCTTTGTTAGGGTTTGTATTGCAAAAGGGTATTTAAGCCATTGTTTTAAGCATGAACATGAGTTTGAGACATAAATAGATTTAGAAAGCATTCTTCAAAAGAGAATTCATATTCTTGCTTGTTTTACCTTAAGGATTGATTCAACTTATCAAATAAGTTCTAACTTGTGGCGTTAATTCAATTCCTACAATCTTTGTACCCTTTGTTACCAATTCTTTGCTGTTTTGGGGGTTAAGGGTCTTGTTAGATTGATTGAATTTTAGGTTTGGGAACAATCATTGAAACAGAGGTGATCTTGACATTGATGCTAAGTTGTTGCCGTATTAACTAGCAACATTGGTAAAACTTCCACCATTTATGATCATGCTACAAACTTTACCATTAATGAGACAACTTGTATGAAAGATGTGCTCACATTACTCTTCTTCAAGATCTTCTTTTGGTTGGATATTAAGAGCACGCCTAGCCACAAGGGCTTCACCAACCTTAGCATCACAATCACTATCAAAAGCATCCGTCAATGGAGGCACATCATCATAATCATCACTGTCACTACTTTCACTAGCAACATCACCATTCTTAAGTAAAATCATAGTTCTTTTGTTAGGACATTGAGAAGCAATATGAACAAAACCTTGACATTTAAAGCATTTAACTTTATAAGAAGGATTAGAAGAAGAAGAGGGTTTAGAGTTATTTTTACCCTTAGGATTTGGAGTAGAGAATTTAGGCTTACTTTCCTCTTTTGGCTTGATGTCTCCCTTGGATTTGAAGAAATTCTTGGACTCCTTCAAGCTTTTCTTCCAGGAACTCAATCCAGCACCATTTTGGATCTTTAATTACTTTTCTACCATGATAGCCTTATGCAACAACTCATCCATGTCAAGGAAATTTTGCAGCTCTACAATGGAAGCAATTTTAGGGCACAAACCATCAAGAAATCTTCTCATGGTAGCTTCCATGTCTTCCTCAACATTGGCCCTAATCATGATGATCTCCATCTCTTAGTGGTACTCTTCAACACTCATAGATCCTTGCCTCAATCTTTGCAGCCGCTTGAACAAGTCTAGATAGTAATGGCTTGGAACAAAGCGCTTTCTCATGATGGCTTTCATTTCTTGCCATGTGCGGATTGGTCTTTCAAGATTCCACCATCTATTTATTTGCAATTAATCCCACCAAATACTAGCATAGTCACACAATTCAACAGCAGCAAGTTTAATTTTTTTCTCTTCAGTATATGTATGACACTCAAATACATGTTCTATTTTCCTCTCCCACTCTAAATATAATTCAAGATCATTTTTTCCTTGAAAGGAAGGGATTTTCAATTTTATGTTATTAAGTTCATTACAAGAAGAAGCTTGTTTGCCTCTCCTAGTGTTGGGGCTTTCATCCTCAGATTGCACATCTTCATCTTCTCCATGGAATACTTTTCTAGGACCTTTGAAGTTTGACGTGGATTGGATGTCATCCAACCTAGCATTCAACCTTCGGAATTGATCTTGCACAGCCTTCATAAAGACTTTAAGATCTTGCTCAAGTGATTCATCTTCTTGAGACATGTTTATGAACTGCAAAATGTTAGTGAACAATAAAAACAATATGGACCTCACCACTCAACCTCATGTGTATACACTCAACAGATGTCAAACAACTCGTGTTACACAAAAAAAAATTGGCTTTTTCTATAATGCAAACACTCTTGTCTTTTACCGCTCAACTTGCTTTCTATAGTATCCTTATTCGAAACATGACACAATCAAATAACAACAATCAAACCAAGTGGCAACCAAGATTAGAATCCCAAGATAAAATTCTCAAAGAATCCAAAAGGGGAAATAGAGTGTGGGAAGAATAGTATAAGGAATGAATTAAGGAAGTGATTACCTCAAGGAAAGTCAAACTTGATGCTAAAGAAAGATGAATGAGGCAAGAAATGAAATAGGAAACTAAAGGAAAAATAAGAAAGTAATTGAAATAAGAAAGTGAAGCAAATAAGAAAGTAAGCAAGTTCCAAGTAATACAAGATAAGAAAGTACTTGTAATTCTAGTTCAAGCAATAGGAAAGAGTTTATCTTTATTTGATCGCAATTAGGAAGTAGCAAACTTGGACTCCACTTATCTAAAAATTGCATCACACTTTGGTTGTTTTCTTCTTTTTTCTTTTCTTCTTTTGATGATTTTCTTTTTCTCCTTTTTTTGACGAATTTCTTCCTTTTTCTTTTTTTGACAAATTTCTTCTTTTTTTCTTTTGTTGACTTCTACTTGTTTCTTCAAAAGTTGGATGCTCTCAATTTAGACTTAGTGTAACTTGCCTTAGAAAGCTTGGATTTGAATGATTCCAAAACGAGGAGAAAGAAGAGATTTTGAACTTGAAGAAACACCTATTATTCTGCCAAAAACTCAACCAAAAAATGCACGAATTAGTGGATGAAAAATGGACAGAAAAGAATAACGAAGATAAACAACAAAAGGACAGTTATTTGAAATCTAGCAACTAAAGTGCTCTGATACCAAATGATGGCAGACCTTATAGGAACTTGTCCTAGAGAACCTTCAACAATATGGAACTATGCCCTAGAGTAGATAGAATCAAGTAAACACACAGAATTATAAGAAACAAAATTGAAAAGATAGAAACAGAACACAAAGAGAAAACAGGAGGTTAAAAGCATGTTGGTCGATGAAAAGAACCCTAAGAGAACTTGTCTCTTAGGACCCTAGAAAGAATGTTAGTCAATGGAAAGAACCCTAAGAGAACTTGTATCTTAGAACTCTAATCTTAGGACACCACAAAGGAAGACCACTCCTTTGATAAGTCAAGTATTCTCAAAGAATACAAAGAAAAGCAAGAAAGCTCTCAATATTACTTCTGAATGAAAAATCCCCTTCCAAAGTACATAGAGGGTACCTATTTATAGGAAAAACTTCCTAACTCAATGTCCTAAAGGAGAAACTAAATAAAAGGAAACAAATCAATCCCTAAAAGGAAACAAAATAAACTTATAAAGGTGTTGACTAGATAATCTTATTTCAAGGGAAACAAAAAGGAAACTAATTAAAACATGATCTGAACATGTTAGACCTTATCGATCACGTCCTTATCTTGTCACATCATATTTAAGTGAGTTCTCCTAATTGGACTCTATGTGGGCCTTTGGACACTTTATGTTGGGCTTCAAGGAGTAAGACAATGCTTCTTGGACCTTTATAAGATGAAATCTGACTGAACAATATGGGCTCTATCTCTTGAAGGTCTTGGATTAAACAATTCAATGCTTGCTTCATTGCTTTGGCCCTAGCTATTATCATTGGGCCTCCAACATCTTGTAATGGATCTTTAGGAACATTAGACTTGAATGTTGGGCCTTTGATATGGGAATTTCGTTCATCCCCTTTCCTTGAACATTCAAACTTCAAATTTGATCCAATTTCAGCTCCTAAGCCTCCTTTTGCAAGCTCATGTCCATGTAAGTCACGTCCTAGGCTTCTTTGACGCGAATCACACCATGGATGCTTCTCTTCTTATCTTTCACATGCCCATGGTTCTCCATCAAGTTGCCTCTCTATTCTCCTCAACATTTGCTCTAATCATGGAAATCTCCATCTTTTTCTGATAATCCTCAACATTTTTGTTGCCTTGAGTGAGTCGTTGCAATTTTTGATATAGTTCCCTACAGTAATGATTGGGAATGAATCTCTTTCTCATGATAGTCTTCACTTCTGCCCATGTACCAATAGGTCTCCTACGGTTTCTTCTTCTAGCTAAAACAATCAGATCCCACCAAATAATTGCATAGTCGGTGAATGCAATAGCTACAAGCTTAACTTTCTTCTCTTCAGAATAGTTATGACAATCGAATACCAACTCCATTCTCTTTTCCCACTCTAAATAGGCTTCATGATCATTCTTCCTTTGAAATGATGGAATGTTCATCTTGACGCTTCCTAAGTCATGGTCATATGCATCATGTCTTCCACCAAATCTCCTTCCACCTCTGTTATTGTTAAATTTGTCTAATAAGTCACCATTATAAAAATCAGCATTATCCCCTCCATTATCATCATATCATCCTGCCTCTCTTGCCTTCTGGCATTAGGAATGTCATGAACTCTCCCTCTACGCAAGTATGCAATTTCAGCATCTTGTCTATCCATTCTATCCTTTATCTCTCAAAACAAGATAGTAATGCGCTCAAATTGTTATTGCATTGCTTTGAGCATGAAGTTGTCACTATTTGTAACAAGAAACTTAGAAAGATAATCTGATCAACTAGTGTTCAAGTTTTAACAAGGCTGACCAGATTCTGCTTTGCACCTTCATTCTTTCTTTCTTTTTTCTACAAATCAAAATATAATAACTTGAGTAGGAATCTACACAATGTTACCCAAAAATTTGAACACAATAATCAGATGTTGAAATGAGTTAGAGCACAAATAAACACTTAAGGATATGAAGGGTAACAAACAAACAAAGAACACAAATGGAGAATCTACCTAGAAAATGAATCTGACCATGAATTGTAGAGCTAACAATGGGAAACAAAATGACACAAAAGAACAAGAACACAATTTGCAAAATCTACCCAAAAAAATGAATCTGTATAGAAATAAAGAATTAACAATGGGAAAACAGAAAGACACAAAAGAATAATAACAAAATTTGCATAATCATTTTTTTAATAGATAAGAAGAAAGAATGAATCCAACCTGATTTAGAGGCCAAATCTTTGAAACCATCATCTACAAACCCCAAAAGGACTAAATCTAAACAACCACAAAATAAGATAAATTCCACCTCTAAGAAAGCTAAATCAGGTCACAACAAACACAAACAAAGGATAAAAACAAGGATATGGATGCCAGACTCCAGCATAAATAAGAAGAGGGAATGATAAGTCAGGTTTGAATGCCACAAGACTGGATCAATCTTGATAAGTTATGCAGTTCAGTGAAGAACCCAAGAGAAGTTTCTCTCAATTCTCATATAATGATGTCAAAAGTTGTTTCTGAATACATAAGATGCATATTTATATGCCTTAGGTCTAAACGTAACAAAAGAAGTGAAAGCAAGTCTGTATGGTATGCCCATTAGCACAAAATTCATAATACCCAGCCTTAGTTGGCTAAAAGGCCCATTTAAGACCCAGCTGACTCTAATATATGCCCACTAAATACTTGGACCACATTAATAATACTTGGGTTGTATGTTCCACCTTCAAGGCTTCTCTTTTGGCCCAAAATAATTCGTTTGTTGCAAATATCTTGAATTAGCCCATTAAGTGCTTCCTTCATCTTCTTAGCCCTTGACCTTGTAATTGGACCATTTGGAACATGCAAAGGGTCTTTAATAAGTGTCCTCACAAGGCTCCTTGATTCTCATCACAAAATTGAATGGAAAAGAAGGAAGTGTTACTAAATTAAGGATAACCAAACTTAATTTAGATCTAAGCTCTGATAACAAACAATATAAACCTCAAGTTTGAGCCTTAAAACCCAACAATTACATAATTGGAAGCAAGGAAACTAGGAAAGCTAAAGCCAGGTTTAGGATAGAAAAACCTTTACCCAATGTGATACAACCAGACTTCGTAATGGATTTCCACACCTTACACATCAACCCGACAAGCTACACATGCCAAGTGGTCCAATTATAACACAACAAGCTTCAAGGCTTAAACAAGCAATGCAAGATTTTGTACAAGCCCAAATCACAAGTCAAGTCCATAAGGAGGCCGAAACATCCATAGAGGGACACCAAGGCATGCCCAAGCTTGTGACTTTATTAGAGGAGGCGTTGGAAGAGGCTAGCACTTAGCCATTCAGGCCCATTTTTGATAATTTGGGCTTATTATTTATTTTCTCTTATTTTAGTCCCAAGTACTTATTTATGAACTTATTTATTTGTTGTAATGTTTTTAGCCCATTCCTAAAAGGACTTGGATTAGATTAGGTTCAATGGTTAGATACTCCTAGATTTGTTAGGGTTAACCTAGTTTTCATTCAATGGACTTGCAAACCCATTCTTATTAGGGTTAGACTGATTATGTACTAATATGGTGGGATCAATTGGTGGCATCCAGGAGGAGAAATAGGGAGATGCCAATTACTACTTGGGATGATATGAAAGCATGCATGAGGAAGCAGTTTGTGCCTTCTTACTATTATAGGGAGATGCATCAGAAACTTCAGAGACTCACTCAGGGGTCTAAATCAGTGGAGGACTACCATAAGGAGATGAAGATAGCTATGATCCGAGCCAATATAGAGGAGGACCCAGAGGCAACCATGGCACGGTTCTTAAGTGGTTTAAATAGGGAGATAGCTAATGTGGTAGAATTGCAACACTATGGACATGGTGAACATGGCTATGAAGGTGGAAAAGCAAATCAAAGCTAGAGTGACCGCAAGGAGTGGAGCAAATTCTAGCCAATCATGGAGTTTAAAATGGCCCAAGAGAGAGGAGAAGTTGAAATATAAGGGACTAAACTTCAAGGAGACATCCAAAAGGCCAAATGTAGGGTTTGACCCTAAAGGTACACCTAACACCCGAGCTTCTTCTAGTAAGCATTCTAGCATTAAATGCTTTAAGTGTTTGGGATCTGGTCATATTGCTTCACAATGCCTAAATAGAAAGGTTATGTTTTTGAGAGATGATGGGGGAATTGAGTCCCTCGAGAGTGATGGAGAAGAAATGCCTAAGCTTGAGGATTACAGTGATGTGGAGGTAGAGGAACCTGTCCAAGTCGAATCCCTTGTGGTTAGGCGTGCTCTCAATGTGCAGGAGAAGGTAGAAGTAGATGAGCAGAGGGAAAACATCTTCCATACACGTTGCTTAATTAATGGTAAGATGTGTAGTATGATAATTGATGGAGGGAGCTGTACAAATGTGGCTAGTACAATTTTGGTTGAGAAGTTGGGGTTACCTATTATTAAACATCCTAGCCCATACAAGCTATAATGGCTCAATGAGTGTGGAGAAGTAAAGGTACACAAGCAAGTAAAGGTTGCATTCTCCATTGGGAGGTATTCTGATGAGGTTTTGTCTGATGTAGTACCAATGCAAGTAGGTCACATATTGTTGGGGAGGGCTTGGCAATATGATAGGCATATGATCCATGATGACTACAAGAATAGGTACTCATTCAAGATGGGAGATCAAACTTTCGTTTTGACGCCTTTAAAACCAAAGGAGGTTCATGAGGATCAAATGAGGCTTGCAAAAGTCATGGAAGAATAAAAACAAAGGGAGGCTGAGAGTGTGAAAAAAAGAAAAGGAAAAGAAGCCATTCAAAAATATAAAAATAAAGGCACTAGTGAGAAAAAAATAGAGGGAAGTGCAATGGAAAAAGGAGAGTTGAGTGAAAAGAAGAGTGAAAGAAAAAAGAGTACTTTCTTTGCAAAATCAAGATATTTGAGATAAGTATTATACACACCTAAGCCTTTAATTTTGCTTAACTATAGAGAAATTCTTTGTTGGGACCCGATCTCGGCACCGGATCCCAACCGGAAAATGAAACGAAAATGGCCAAAACCAAAACGGATTCAAATTGGATAACTCGAATCCGAAGGGGAAGCAAAAAACAAACATACGGAAACAAAATACAAAGCGGCGCAAAAGGCGAAAGAATACGAAACAAATCGGAAGATCGAAGAACAAAATGCGGAAAAAAAAGTGACGGTGGGAACAAATCGAAGTGCAAAACAAATCAAACAAATCGAATAACATAAGGCGGAAACAAAACAAACTTAATAATGCGAAATCGAATACATATCGAATCGGAACGAAAGCAAAAACGATCGAATCGAAGCAAAATCAAATACTGAAACAAATGAAAGCGGATCTGACATCCGAAAACATATACTTAGAAAGACTTATCGCGTTGGAAACCCTAAGACATTCTAAACCGATTTTTTTTCTTTTTCTTATAACCATCTTGTTTCAAACTCATGCAAATCCATACAATTTCCCTTTTCTTGGAAATTATCTTCAATCAATTTCTTAAATCATAACAAACTTCTTATATATACAAACAATTCCTGCAATTCATCTTTATACCAATTTTATCAAAATTTCGGCAGCACAATAGCTGCACATGTACAAACCCAAACCTGCAAAGGGTTTAAAATACACTTCTATATTCCCACACAACAACCAGTATCATCGGACACCCCGTCCGGAATCCAAATCACATTCATTCTCATATAACATACAATGTCTTAATACAATCTAAACACAACCCAATCATTCATGAATTACACAATTCCCAAAATCACATACACCATACTCAATTTATACGCAAATACACTTATCCAAATTTATCTTAAGCTATATACATATCAGCACTAAAATCCAAATTACTCAAAATCTAACTTATACAAATTCCGAAAACATGCAAAAGTCAATCTGACATCTTGACCGTCTTTCATCCGATCTCCTACTTGAAAACCTGGAGATGGGGATGAAAGGGGGGGTGAGCACAAAGCTCTGTGGATAATATATTTATAAATTGAACAATAAGCGAAAACATTTTGCCATTAATTTTTTAAAAGATTCCACAGTAGAAAAACCAGCAAATTTCTTATTTCTCAAAACGTTGCTAAATCAATTTAATAAATTTTCGACTGAAAAATCCACAATAATTGATTTCTCAAACTTTTCACGTTTTTCGTGTTTCATGAACAAAATCTATATTTCTTAAACTTTTTCAAAACATGCAATGCATCACAATTATAAACAAAAACAAAACACATAACACATCAAATGGTCTGGTTCGGTCCAAAATAAAACGTACTGCACTTTCCCTCATAGCGGTCCAGTGTAGCTGTGACTTATGGGAGTCCGAAATTGGAGCTCCATGCCACTAACGGGCAGCCGGGAGAAGGCTTTAAAAATAGACAAGTGCGCACTTGTCCCACTTATGGGACCTGACCAAACCCACATAACACATACTTCGAAACCGAAAAATTCGGATTGCCCGTAGGCACTTTTCAAAAATCTTGAATTTTAAAATTTTCATATCATAACATCAAATCGTGTCAATACTTGACACATTCTCATATTCACATATCACATAAAATCATATAACAATTATAATGCAATTCAAATCATCAATTTAATCACATATCATATC
>JANZLD010000001.1:33307131-33320663 GCA_026413575.1 Erythroxylum carthagenense | reverse complement strand
GAATCATCTCTAATCATAACAACCATTTGACAAGGTCAAGTTGGTTGGTTAACACTCGTGCATGTGTTGCGTCTATATGCCCCCCACAAGCTGTGTAGTTGAAACAACACCAAGCTTGGATAAATTGTGATGGAAGAGGGACTTGGCCAGCGGTTTGGTGAGCGTGTCGGCTAGCTGGTCATGAGCATGAACATGGACCACACGGATTTGTTGCTGTAGGACCTTGTTGCGAACATAGTGGAAGTCAACTGCAGCGTGCTTCATTCTGGTTTGTATAGCTGGGTTGTGACTCAAGTATAGGACACCAACATTATCGCAGAGTATCGTAGGGGGTCGAGGGAGAGGTGTGCGCAGCTCGTGGAGCAGATTTTGTACCCAGATTACTTCAGAGACAGCATTGGCGACAGCCTTGAACTCAGCTTCAGTGGAGGATCGTGCTACAGTCTGTTGTTTTTTTGACATCCAACTCACCGGATTGTTACCAAAAAAGAGAATGTGACCTGATGTAGAGTGTCGATCATCCACGTCCCCAGCCCAGTCAGCGTCAGAATACATGGACAAGCTATGATCACATTCCCTCTGTAGGTGCAAACCATAATGGGTGGTGCCGCGTAGATAGCGTAACACTCGTTTAAGTGCTTTCCAGTGCAACTCAGTCGGGGAATGCATAAATTGGGACAATTTATTAACTGAGTAACTGATGTCCGGCCTCGTAAGTGAGAGATATTGTAATTTACCGAGCACTTGGCGAAAGCGAGTAGCATCACAAGGGGCCGAGCCATCAACCAGCTTTAATGTTGATGTGTTGCTCATGGGTGTAGCTGCAGCCTTGCACTCATGCATGTTTTCAGTTTGCAGAAGGTCATTGAGATAACCAGCTTGAGACAAAGTGATGCCACGAGACATTCGAACAACCTCAATTCCGAGAAAATAATGAAGGTGGCCCAAGTCTTTAATCGAGAATCGCTGCGCAAGAGAGGCAATGACCCGAGTGACAGCTGAGTCTTGGTTTCCTGTCACAATTATATCATCGACATAGACAAGAACAACAAGGTGAACGTGCCCAGAGTGCATAATAAATAGAGAGGGGTCCGATTTCGATTTTACAAATCCAAGTGACAAAAGATGTTGAGTAAGGGCCATGTACCATGCCAAGGGAGCTTGTTTCAGACCGTAGATCGCCTTGCGAAGGCGACAAACATAATCTGGCTTGTCAGAGGATTCGTAGCCAGGTGGTTGAGCCATATAGACCTCCTCCTGCAGTTCACCTTGTAGAAACGCATTATTCACATCAAGCTGCCGAATAACCCAATTTTGGTTTATAGCAATTGAAAGAACCAATCTGATTGTCGTCGGCTTTACTACGGGACTGAAAGTGGAGTGATAATCTATACCGGGGCGTTGAGTGAACCCTTTCGCCACTAGTCGTGCTTTGTATCTATCAATTGAGCCATCTGGTTTCTGTTTTATCCTGAAAAGCCATTTACAAGCAACAGTATTTTTGTTTGGATCTCGGGGAACCAGTTCCCATGTGTTATTACTCATTAAGGCATCATACTCAGCTCGCATGGCGTCACGCCACTCTTGGTGTTTCTTGGCTTGCTTAACAGTGGACGGTATGGTAGATGGAGATATGGTAGTCAGGTAGTTAAATTTGGCTTTTGGTTTGAATATATTATTTTGAGATCTGGTGACCACTCGACGCTGGGTATCTGGTAATGGTAAGGTAGGAGGTGATGGAGCGGGGTCAACTTGTGGGTTAGGGATAGACTGCGGAGGTGCAGTATTATTGGCAGGCAGGTGGCTTGGTGAGTGAGGGTTGGAGGTGGCAGTTTGATTTGTGTGATGGGTAAGGGTCGTACCTGATACCGTACGCTGATCCGATGTTGCAGTGCCAGAGTCGATGACTTGCGATGAAGGCTGCTGTGGTTGTGAAGTTTGCTGATCTTGAGCTGGTTGAACCCGGATGATAGGTGGGAGGTCGAGGTGTACTGGATGACTCAGCGGTTTCAGGCTTGGTGGGGTCACTGGGGCCATGTCCCACTCAAGGGATCGAGTTGTAGGCTGTACAGATTTAAACTTGGACTGGTAAGGAAACTCATTCTCGAAGAATGTGACGTCACGGGACAAATAGATTTTATTCTGTATCGGATCATAACATTGATGACAATAGTGAGTAAGGGACAGGCCAAGGTAGACACAAGGCTGCGAGTTAGGCTGAAGCTTATTTGAGACATAAGGTTTGAGCCACGGATAACATAGACAACCGAAAGTTTTCAATGTGGCGAAGGCTGGTACTTTGTGGAAAAGCATCTCATATGGGGACTTGTTGTCTAATAGAGTGGTAGGCATGCGGTTAATCAAGTAAACGGCATGGTGACAGGCAAAAGACCAAAGGCTCGGTGGTAAACTAGCGGCATGAAGTAGAGTTTTAGCCGTTTCAACAATGTGTCGATGACGACGTTCGACGGTAGCTACTCTTTGAGGTGTGTATGGTGGGGTAACTAGGTGTTCAATGCCATTAGTCTTAAGGTAGGTGTCGAGACTTTTGAATTCTGTCCCACCATCTGTGTACAATGAAAGAATTTTGTGGCCAAACTGTTTTTCCAGTAGTGGGTGAAGGTATTGAAAAATCTGATGGACTTCATTTTTGTGCTTCAAGGTGTATAGCCACATGTACTTGGTTAATTGATCAACAAAGACACAATAGTAGAGTTTTTTGTCAATAGAAACAATTGGCGATGGTCCCCATAAGTCACTGAAAAATGTTTGCAACGGTTTTGTACTAAAAAAATTGAATTCTTGAAAAGGAAAACGATGAGCTTTATTGCATTGACAAGAATTACAAGGTGTAAATTTGTCACGATTGGAAACTGGTAAGGAATATTTGTTGCAAATGAAATGCAAGACTCTAGAATGGGGATGTCCTAAGCGGTGGTGCCATGTAGTGAGGGAGGTGGTTTTGTTGACCGAGTAGGCATGAGGGTGATTTGGTTTTGGCCATTCATACAAGCCATCTTTACTCCAGCCTTGCACCAACGGCGTCCTCGTGCGGATATCCTTCACACAAAAAAAAGTTGGAAAAAATTCAATTGAGGTTTGATTTTCTCGACAGAACTGAGAAACGGAAATGAGGTTACGTTTTATGTCAGGAGCACAAAGTGTATTAGACAGCTGGAAAGAATGATTGGATGCATTTAACTGAGTTGTACCAGAGTGAGTAATTGGGAGTTTCATACCATCTCCCACTGTTATACCGTCGGATCCAATATATTCAGGCATGTTTTGTGGCTCGGAGGTGATATGATGCGAGGCACCGGAGTCAACAATCCAAGAATTTGTAGTATTCGGATGCCCCATCGCATAATTAGCTTTTGCTTCAAAATGATTGTGAGATCGAGACCGGCATACATTCGCTTCATGACCTGGTTTGCGGCATAGTTGACATTTAACAGAGTCACTTTGGTAGTTACCTTCTCTCCAATTGTTGGTTCGAGAGGTGCCACGCCACTGCTGATTTTGATGGTCCCCACGGTCATTGGAGCGCCATGGCTGATTATTGCGACGGTTTGGTCTGAAATTGGAATTATTCGGGGCCTTATTTCGGGTGGCAACAGCAGCTGTGATTGGAGCGAGCGGCTTCTTCGCTTCCTCATGTTGAATAAAGACTTCATGGTCGAGGAGCTTGTCGTACAAGTCCTCATAGGTGATAGTTGTGTCCCGGGCACGGATTGCAGCGGATATCTCACGGTACTCAGTCCCAAGTCCTCGAAGAATCTGGACTACCAATTCCTCATCTGCTAAAGGGACACCTGCTTGGGCAAGTTCATCGGCTAAGGCTCGGATTCGATTGAGGTAGTCGGTCATTGGTTGGGTCTCTTTGGTTAGGCGGGCAAGTTGATCCCGAAGGCTAAAGATCCGGGATTGAGATTTGTTGGCGTAGGTGGTGTGAAGGGATTTCCAGGCGTGGGATGCCGAAGTGGCATTGGCAACAGTGGGTGCGATAGTTGGTTCAACAGAAGCCATAAGGGCATTTTGAATCAACTGGTCTTGTCGGAACCAGAGAGTGTAGTCCGGATTTGGTTGATTGGCTGCTCCGGTGGTTCGGGAAGGGACTGGTTTCGAGCCATCAAGGTGGCCAAACAGATCATGACCATGCATAAGCATCGACACTTGTGCTTTCCAAGTGGGGAAGTTGACACTACCGGTCAGTTTGATGGGCAATTGGGACGCAGGGTTAAATTGAACAATCGATGTTGTGGTGGTAGTACTGTCGGAATTGACAACATGGTTGTTGCTGGGGCTGGTCATGGTGAAAGAAAGGTTGGAAAAGAAAGAAAAAGAAAACTGGATCAAACTCGTTGGAGTGAAGATGGCTCTGATACCATATAGAAGCAGGTGATTGAAGATGAAAAAGGCTTGCTTTAGTGTTGCAATTACAGGAGTTTAAATACAACTGTACATGTAATCTATCGCTACTTTACAGATAAGTATTTTGAATTTGAAACATCTAATCTGTAGTTAACAGATGAGAAGAATCATCTCTAATCATAACAACCATTTGACAAGGTCAAGTTGGTTGGTTAACACTCGTGCATGTGTTGCGTCTATAATATGTCTAAATGCCTTTTGTTTTTTAAGAATATTATCTTTATAGATATAGATGGACGTACACCCTCCCTCTTCCTTCTCACAATATTTACTGGAAATTTTAACTACTTAATTTCATTCCTCACGTAAATACTGAACAAATCTTGAAAAGCTTCATCATCATCAAGCAAGCAAAGAACGGCCAAGAATGAATGATCATGATCATTCATTGCAAGGAGTGATTTATATACATGAAAATAATAAGTTCTAGATTGCCTAGGTTATCAATTTATTGTAACTATAAAGTTAATAGCTTTAACCAACTTTAACTGTTACTTCACAACAAACCAATTGACTAATATAAACTAGCATTTGTAATGCGTCTCCTCGATGATGGTCAATCAAGTTTAACTTACACCCACAAAGAATTGAAAAGAGGATCTGTAGGAGATTTGGCCATTATATTTTGCACCCAAAATTTGTGTCGTGGTAACACAAATCCCTCTTTGAACTTATTTTAAACAATGTGACAGTCTATTTTTTAAGTGTTTTGTACATTCATAAAATACTACATTAGTTGTGATATGGATTGCAACTTGATTATCACACCATAAATTGATAGGAACTTGAAATTCTTGCAATAAGTGATTGATTCATTGCAACTCACAGAATGTGGAATCAGGACTCCTGTGTTCTGCCTTACCTAAGGATCGTGATACCAGCGGTTGCTTCTTGGTCTTCCACAAAATGAGAGATGATCTCAATTATATGCAATACCTCATTAGAGTTTTTCTTATATCTAGATAAGATGCTCATTCAACATCACAGTAAGTTTTAAGAGCCAGAAAGTTATTCATGAGGTAAAACACGCCTTTTCTTTGTATAACAACATGAAATGCAATTTCCTAACAAGAAACAAGAGGAGCTTGGAAGGATTGGATTAGTTATTAGACTGCAAAACCAAGTTTGAACAAGTAAAATTGAGATAAAGTAATTTGCCCTTTATTCGTCTATCTCGTTCAGGTTTAGGAAACAAGGGATTGTTTTCTGTAATAAATTAAAAAACCTTTGGGGAGAGGAGTAACATAAGGTTTAGTACTCAGTTAGGCTAGCACCATAAATAATATTCAATACATATTTAAGTTGATGATATATGTCCTTGGTCTTTAGACTCAGAAAACATTTAAAGTAGCCAAGATCCTTTATAGTGAACTACTCATGAAGAAACAATATAATTATAATTGTTGGACATAGTATACAAACAAATTGTGACTTGACTGGCCATAACTATAGGCTTGTAGTTTGGATGTCAATTTATATTCCACTGATACAATGCTTGTTTCAAGGTATATAATGAGCATCTAAGCTAGTAAACCTGACCTTGTTGTCTTTTTTCGTAACCATCAAGAGGTAACATGTACACTTTTTCAGCAAGAAATTCACTAGAAAGACGTTATTAATTTCAAGTTAATGAATTAAACATTTCCTTGTTATGGCAATTGCCAAGAAAATACGAATAGTGACCAACTTTGTGATAGGAAAAAAACTATTAAAGAAATCAACACCATTAATTTGATTGTTCCCCTTAGTGACCAACCTTGTTTTAAATCGATCAATAGTACCATTTGGCTTTGATTTGACCTTGCAAACCTATTTTGAACCAATGTGTTTCTTAACTTTTAGTAACTTTGATAATTTCCAAGAGTAATTACCTTCAAATGCCTATAACTCATCGTTCAAGCTTGAACCCATTCAGGATGAATTCTAGCTTGATGATATGAATGTGGTTCCTAGATTGTTGATATGTTGGCTAGAAAAGACAAGTAACTAGTTGAAAAATTAGGTGATTGTACATAAGGAAATGTGTTGGATATGTGCAATGAAGAACTATAAGAAGCATTAGTAGTTTATATATGGTGATATAGCAAAATGTATTATAGTTGATCCAACGATATAGGCTTATGGGTAACTTTGGTACTATGTCAGGTAGGAAAATTAGGTGAAGGAATAGTGGATGAAGGTTGATTTTCTAAAGGAGGATGAGAAGATATGGGCAAGGAGTGATCTAATAGTAGTTGAAAACTACTTTGTTACATAGGTGTAAGTAGATCAATGATTGATTGAATATCATTTTCAACTCCTAGATCATGGATTATAGGTAGAGGTGTGCTAGAAAAATAAATAAAAATAATTTTGTAAGAGAAATATAACATCTCTATAAGTAAAGATACTATATTGTTGTAGGTTCTATACTTCATAAGCCTTTTGGCTTGATGTATAGGTTAAAAACACACTCGAAGGTATAGGGTAGCTTCAAAACACACTCGAAAGTATAAGGTGAGAATTTGTCTTTGTAAGGTGGAGTATTTGATGCAAATTAGAGGCAACCAAAAGTTTGTAAGAAATTATAATCAAATGGTTTCTTGAATAATTTTTCATATGAAGTTTTCATGTAAGCAAATGTGTCAGTAAACATTTAATAAAATATGTGGCTATTAAAATAGATTCTCCCCAAAACCTTTTAGGAAAATTAGATTAAAACATCAGTGCTCGAGCTACTTGAAGAATTTGTTGGTGTTTGTGTTCTACAACCCTTTTTTTTAGGGGTATAAATGCATGAACATTGATGTATGATACTATGCTGAGAAGATAAAGTTTGACAATTAAGACTAAGAAATTATGATATATTGTTAGCTCAAATGACTGAAGTTTGAAACTAGGTTTTAATCATTTGTAGAAAGGTTTAAAGGGTTGAATTTTTCTAGGATTTATGTTTTAAGATATAGGCTTATCTGCCTCTACTATAATCATCAATTTTCTAAAAAGTACAATGCTCCTATGATGCAAAATTTGGTTATATAAGCCCTAACTATCAAAATGTATGAGTTCAAAAGGATGAGAAACTTGTGTGGTGCTAGGTAAAAGCTTCAATCTATGTTGGATGGTCATAGTCCAAAATTATCTACATACGTATGGTTAGGTAAATAAATGAGTTGTATAACAAAAGCTGGGCTTAGTTTGATATGCCATATATGAAACATATAGTCTAAAACTTAATTATTGAAAAATTCATGTTTATAAGAATTTATTACACGAGCATCTGATATCTTTGGTTTAGAGGTATACAATTTCAAGGTTTCAATGGTGAATGAAGATTTGTCTAGCACATACAATTTACCAATCACTTTTCCCACAACCAAAATGTCCTTAGTCTTAAGGTATTGTGAGAAACAATTTGTGGGGAAAGTTAAAAATTAATCAAATATATTTCTGGTAGTTTATTTACAAAGAGTAAATTATATTTAAACTTAGGCAAGTATAAATTTTTTAAGGTAATTTTGAAGCTCAATCTAATATCATCAATGTGTGATACCATATTGATGCTTTCGTCAAGTAAGTACATAAGTGTAGGTTTAGGAATAGTGTAAGGATTTGTCAAATAGTTAGTATCAACAATCTAAGAGTCATGTATTAATCAAATATACCATGGAGTTTAAAATAAGCTTCCTCTAGATGATCATCATGATTATAGTAGTCCCAATACCTATTAGGTCGTTTTACAAATTCTTTCTCCTTAATATTTCCTCTTCTTACTCCTCCTTTTTTGTAATTCATATTTCCCAACCATCGCATTATTCTCAAGATTATCATTAGACACGTTGTAGATTTCTCTTGCTTTCCATACGCAATAGCATTGAATATGTGTTATTAACAGTTGGAAGAGAATTCATTATCATAATTTAATTTTTAATGTGATCAAACGAATCACTGAGTCCTATATAACAAATAGTATAAGGTGATTATATGAAAACTAGAATAGAAATTGACTTTGTTACTCCACAAATACACTATTTTCGCAGCTCCATAACCATAATAAGGCATTGGCATTAACATTTTTAACTCATCCTATAACTTCTTCTATTTGTATAATACTTAACCAATGACATATTTCCTTAGTTTAGAGATGTAATTTTTTGTTGCAATTGGTATAAGAGAGGCTCGTTATAAGCCCCAAATATTTCTTCTATCTTTGGCCATATCTCTTTTGTCGAGTTAATGTATATAAAAGTATCAATAATTTTCTTTGAAATCATATTCAGAATCTAGGAAATTATCGTACAATCAACTCTTTTCCATTAATCATGCAAGATTTTCCTGAACCTATGATGGCTATCACCTGAAGAATGGCCATCATCTGAAGATTTCAGCCACTTGAACCTGTTAACTCTTTTTTTCTTCCCATTCTTCCTTTCACTAGCCACTCCCATTTCTCCCATACAGCAAAATTACCGAAAGAACTTGCTCTTCTCTTCTCCTTTCTTTTCTTTAGATATCTTGCCATATTTGGAAAAAGAGAAAAACCACCAGATTTTCATCTCCAAACATGGATTCGGGTTTTCCAATACTGATTTCAACCATACAATAGAAAAACCCTCCAAATCCAACCCCTAACCCCAACCCCAACCTAACCCCTAACCCTAAGCCAATCTACCCTCCCCTCCCCTCCTAAATCCGATGCTCCTTCCCCCTCCTCCACTTCCCCTTCCTATTCAAGAACTACCCCTGGCATTGCAAAGACTGCTGTTCCTCCTAAAGGAGTTAACCCTACCAAAGGTGACAATGTAAAAGGAACTAGGAAAACTTAGAAATAGGCTGTTGGGGATAATTAAGACCCCTCTTTCGTTTTTAGCCCTCTTGTAGAGAAGGATGGTAAACTAATGGTAACTCCTAGTTTAAAAGATTTACAGCAAGGAGCTAAGACTTGCGAAGCTACTCTTGTGGGATTTTGAATAGAAAAGAGGCCAGCTTTTCTAGTTATACAAGCGTGGGATGTGAGGAATTGGAAAGGAAGAGGACTTAGGGAGGTGATGCTTACTAAAGAAGACAACATAATTTTTACCTTTTCTTCCAAATTGGAAGCTCAAAAGGTTATAGAAGAGTGTCCCTTGCATATCACTCAACTTCCTCTATTTCTCCAAAACTGGCATCCGGGGATGGAGCTTGAGGAAATAGAAACGAAGACATTCCCTTATGGGTGAATATTCATAATATTCCTTTGGATTATTGGACTATAAAGGGGTTGAGTATGCTTGTTAGTTGTTTGGAAAAACCAATCTACATGGATGAAAATACTGCATTGAGGAAAAGAGCCAGTTTTGCTCGACTATATGTGAGTATGGATTTGGCCAAGGAATTGAAGGATAGTATTCCGATCTTAAGATTGGTGAATGAAAACTCTCTAAGGGAAGATAAAGTCATGGTGACTTATCAATGGAAACCTTTCCCTAGAGCGCAAAGTAAGGAATATCATTAAGGGTGATTACCGGGAAGTGATGGGAATAAAAAAAATGAGACTGAAGAATTGAAGGAGAAGGAAAAGATAGGCCAAGAAGAAGAAAATCAGGATACGGTTAGGTCAGTGTGTTGATTTTGAGTTTAATTTCATGACTTTGTTTTGGGTCAAGACTTTGTATTGAAATTTTAGCAAAATTGGTGATTATTCAAAATGGCTTGAATTATTGGATCATTATATCTATTGCTGGCATTAATTTTATTTTTTTAATTATTGAGTAAAAATTGAGAATTGGTTTTAGTATCCTTGGTTTTATTTTACTATTCTGATGGCAGTTAGTAGAATGGAATTTTGGAAAATAGTTTTGTAACAATTTGAGGTGGCTCAGTTGTTAAATTAGAAACTTGATTATAACTCTTGGTTTATTTGTTTTAACTCCAATATCTGTTGAGTGATGATTACCTACGCTGTTGAACTGAAGGGTTATTTTTATCATTGTTAGTTAATTGTGTTTTTCTTCGTACTCCATTATCTTACTATCAATTCATATTACTCATTTTAATTTCAAAATACCAAAAACAAGTCCTTTCTTAATTATTGAGTAAAAATTGAGCATTGGTTTCAATATCCTTGGTTCTATTTTACTATTCTGGTGGCAGCTAGTAGATTGAAACTTTGGAAAACAATGATAAAAACAACCCTTCAGTTCAACAATGTAAGCAATCATCACTCAACAAATATTGGAGTTAAAACAAATGAACCAAGAGTTATAATCAAGCTTGTTACAGTCAGTAAATGATTCCACCAACATTATAAAGGATATCCCATAAGATGAAAATATAGTTCTTGCTCAGTCAAAGGAAATTCTCCAAAATCCTTCTGAAGATTTATGAGGTAAAGAAGAAAACGATCTGGAATCTATTGGCGTAAATCAAATTGAAGCCTATTCGGGGGTCAACCAGAAGGAGCTAGGTCTTATAAGGGTTGATATGCAAAAAGGAATTAATTAAGAGGAGTATTTTGAGCAAGTCACTTCTCATAAAAGTAGTAAGAGCAATAGGAAAAGCTCCAAAGGTAAAGCCAATTGATTATGACTTTAATTGTATGGAATGTGTGTGGAGTAAATAATCCTTCAAAGCTTTGTGCTTCAAAGGACTTTGTGACAAAGGAAAAGCCGTGGGTTTTTTGTATGTTAGAAACTAAAATTAGAGAAGAAAATCTTAATAAACTGGGTTGTTTGGGTAGCAACTGGCAGCTCATTACAAACCACCAAAGCCATGCCTATGGAAGGATCATTATAGCCTATGATGGTCACTTTTTGAAACTTGAGATGCTGAAATCTAGTCAGCAGCATATTCACACTATGCTTTATTTCAAAATAGAAAATTATTAGATTTTAGCTACTTTTGTCTATGGGTTCAATACAGTATTCCAAAGAATTGACCTATAGAATTACTTAAGAAGGATCAAGCCTTCAGTAAATTCCCCTTGGATGGCATATGGTGATTTTAACACTACTTTATACAAGTAAGAAGCTGAAGGTAATTGTAATCTACTTAATTACTCCTTGAATATGTATGACTGCATGTAAGAAGTGGGACTTACGGATCTAAGAGCAGAAGGTCATAAGTTTACTTGGAAAAATAAACAAAGCTCTATTTGGAACAAATAAAAAAACTGGACAGATTTTTGATAAATATGGAATGGCTAAATTCTTTCTCAAGAAGCTCAGTAAAGTTCCTAGACCTTAGTATTTCAAATCACACTCCTCTTAAGATAGTAGACTTGTTCACTTCCTATAGAATCCAACACCCATTTAGATTTAATAATTTTCTAGTTAACATGTAGGGTTTTCACGAAGCTATTCAAAAGGGATTGAAGCATAGATGTTATAGTACTAAGCAATACATTTGTGTCCAAAAGCTCAAGGCTATGAAACAGGAGCTGAAGACTCTTAACAGTAAGAGAGGGTTGAATCTTAATAAGGAGATTGAATATTCTAAGGATAAACTCTTTTCTATTCAAAAAGCATTGGCAGAAAACCCCTTGGATGGATCTCTAGTTACAGCAAAAAAGGAAGCTCTTAAAAACTACTTAGAAGTAGTGAAAAATCAACATTCCTTGCTAAAACAGAAAGCTAGAATAAACTGGTTAAAAGAGGGAGATATATGTACAAAATTCTTCTTCAACTCTATATTGGCCTGAAAAAATATAAACAGAATTACCTCCATTAAAACAGAAGCTGGAGTGGAGGTCTTTGGACAAGAAGAAGTATTTAAGGAAGATATGAGTTTCTACAGTAGGCTACTTGGATCAGATTCTCTCCTTCTGAATTGGAGTGGGACCTTAGTCTGATTGTAACCTCTAAGATTCCGGATCATGAAGTTAATGGGTTAATCAGACCTATTACAGAAAAGGAAATAGATAAGGTGGTCTTCAGCATGAATGGATCTAAAGCTTCTGGTTTTGATGGATTAAATGGATTTTTCTATCAAAGAACTTGGAATAGTTTGGGAGGGTTGGAATGATTACAGACCTATTTCGTGTACAAACTTTCTATACAAGATCATTGCTAAGATGTTGGCAAACAGGCTGAAGGAGGTTGAAGTGAATCACACGTTAGTATACGATATACAGAGTGCACAAGAAGGGGGGGGTTGAATTATGTATTCAAATTTTTAATACAATCCCCTTTTTGAAAAAATTTGCTTTATCAAAACGATAGACAAACAATATTATGAAGTATTTATATTAGCAATAGAAACAAGAATTAAAAGTTAAGAGTGAGAATTGACACAATAATTTTATACTGATTCACCCCAAACCGTGGGCTACGTCCAGTCTTCAGAATCCCTTATGAGATTTCACTATACTTCACAAAAGTACAAGTATTTTTTTCTCTGAGCCTCTTCAGGTCTCATACAACAGGTATTCTTTTTTTCACTTAGCCTCTTCAGGCTCTCAGCTATTCTTCTTCCTTACAAAAAGATATTGCGAGCTTTGTTACAGAAAATATAGCTCTCGTGTTTTCGCACAAATACAGTATTTAGCTTTTGAATATCACTAACAAAATCACTAACTCTTTCAGTCTTCGACTTGGACTCATATTTATAGTCTTCGTCTTCAACTGCTTCTTTCTTCTTGATTCTTGATCTTTAAAGAAACGGTTATTCAGTTGAGTTTTGTAACTAACTCAAATTGATTTGATTCTTCGTCTTCGATTCCTTCGTCTCATTTTTGGCTTCACTTCGTCTCATTTTGCTTCCATCTCATTTCTGCTTCCGTCTCATTTTGCTTTCGCTTCCTTCTTATTTTTCTTCCGTCTCATTTTGCCTTCGCTTTCGTCTCATTTTCCTTTCGTCTTATTTTCCTACCGTCTCATTTTGCCTTCGCTTCTGTCTCATTTTGTTTCCGTGTCATTTTTATTTTGTTTCTGTCTCATTTTTCTTCAGCTTTATCATTATTTGGTTTTCATCAAAATTAATTGTAAAGTTATTTTGACTTAACAATCTCTCCCTTTTTTATGATAACAAATAATCATAGAAAAAAATTTTATCTCCCATCTTCTGTTATGTTCTCCTTTTCTTTTCTTCTTCTCCCCCTATCTTTGTCATTTCTTCTTCTTCTTCTCCTTTCTCCCCCTATTTGT
>JANZLD010000001.1:33279202-33305507 GCA_026413575.1 Erythroxylum carthagenense | reverse complement strand
AATCCATATCCACATCCATTTTTCAACATCCATTTAAAATCCATTTTTTAGCCTCCATATCCATTTTTTCGGGTTGGATAGTGCGGATGTTAATCGGGTTGAAAACCCACTACCATCCCTACACACGGGTTTATTCAAAGGGAAAAAAGGTCTTAGGAAAGGGGACCCTCTCCCCCCTTATCTATTCCTAATCTGAATAGAAGTCCTTACTCAGCTGCTCAAACACATTACTGTATGTTATCCAAAATTCAGATATCACTCTAAATGTACAGAAATTTCTCTAACTAGCTTATGTTTTGCAGATGATCTCATTCTCCTAAGCAGGGCAAATGTTCAATCTGTCACTCTTCTGATGAAAACTCTCAATCAATTTAAGGAAATGGCGGGATTATGTGTAAATCTTCGCAAGAGCTTTATCATGCTTTCCAAGAATGCTTCTCACCTCTCAAATGTTTTAGCTCAAGTTACGGGTATGGGAGCTAAAGCTCCTCCTCTACACTACTTGGGGATTCCTATCTCATCTAGGCGGCTTAGATTCTGTGAATGTCTTCCCTTGATAGAAAAGATCCATAAAAATTGGGATCTTGGTCCAATAGAGCTCTTATCTATGGGTTAAACTTTAGTTACTGAAATCAGTGATATTGTCTATAAACACTTATTGATGCTCATACCTTTTCCTTTCAAAAGGATTGATCAAAATAGTAGAAAAATTGAAGAAAAAGTTCCTATAGGGAAAAAGAAATGGTGAAAAAGGAATAGCCAAAGTAAGTTGGAAGACAATCAGTCAACCGAAAGATGAAGGAGGGCTAGGTCTTGAGTCAATCGCTGCTAAAAACAAGTTTCTTATGTCAAAGAGGATTTGGAGACCCCTTAGTGATAAGGAATCTATATAGACTAAATGGATCCATTCTTATATAATAAGATGAAGGAGTTTCTGGGCTATAAAAACCGAGGTAAGTTACACCTAGTTTTTTAACCAAATTCTTAGAATGAGGGATGAGATCTACCAGCACACTACTTGTCAAATAGGGACAAGTGACAAACTCTCTTTATGGTATGACAACTGGTCAGGAAATGGTCCCTTAATACAAACCAATTGGCCAATTTTCTTTTCAATCGTTTTCTTAAGGATTCTAAACTACAAGCAATAATAAGGAATGGAGATTGGTTTTTATCTTCAGATGAAATTACACTCCTACACCTTCCTCAACTCAGAAGTCATAGGGAGAGAGACAAATACTTATGGAATGGTATTCCCATCTCGGGGATTACTGCAAAAGAAGTGAGGACGTTGAGGGGAAGGTCAGAAAATAGAATAGAGTGGGATGTTTTAATATGAAATAAGACTCTTAGACCTAATGTGAGTTTTCTGCTATGGTTGGCTATGTGGGACAGAATGAGCACTATGGATAGACTAAGATTCTTAACTTCCTCTAAACTATGCATTCTATGCAATCTAGTGGATGAATCCAGAGACCACCTCTTCTTCGAATGTGGTTTCTCCAGAGGAATATGGGCAAAAATATTTAAACTACGTGCCTCTGAAATCAATATATGCAAACTCATAAACATCATTCAAGAACTTCCTAGAATGAATATTTCAAAATATGATAGGAACATAATCTTACTCTCGGTGGCAACATGTTTCTAAGTGATCTGGAAAGAGAGGAATAATAGAAGGTTCAAAGGTTAGACTACTTCAATAAACTCCCTTATAAGGCTCACTACTACTAGCATAAGGGAGCAACTAATTATAAACAGGTTGAATCTATACTGTAGTAGAGAATGGCTCATGTATGGAGGATATAGTTTTATCTATAGTTGTATCTAGTTCAAATCCAAAAAGAAGTAGCTACTCACTACACACAATCCATTATGCAGAAACTATTCACTACCACATATCACAAAGGAAATTCAGGAATTCACATATTGGAACTATGCCCCTCTACAGGGGGAACACAGTAAGGGGAGCATTCACAAGTTCACAAATTCATTAGTTCATACTATGTTATATCATGCGGGGATCTTCTCAAAAGAAAGAAAGGAGAAGTATGAAAGCAATTAAACACATACCGGTATAGGAAAACTCATCCTCTCTTTCGGGGAAGATCTTGTAATCCCTATAAACCTATAGGGAAGCAATTCATGTCCAGAGATATCTGATCAAATTTCCAGTTTCGACAAAAGAGATCAAAGGAAGAAGAAATAGACTAGTTTATGGAAAAGGAACTTACCTGAGTACTCATCTTCCTCTTTCGTCTGTCACCGAAGAGTCAAGCCCATGAAGAGTCTCCTACACCTCTGGAATTGAAGAAATTGCGTAGAGATTCAAAACCCTAATTTCAAAAAGATGACAGAGAGGGAGGTTCTTACTTGTTGAGTACAACCGAGAACCAGAGCTCCCATCTTCCTCTTCCAAATGTCAACGAAGAGTCAAGCCCACGAAGAGTCCCTATTCATCTCCAGAATTGCAGAAATTATTAGAGATTTAAAAACCCTAATCTCAAAAAGTTGTCAGAGAGGGAGAAGCTTACCTGTTGAGTACAACTGAATGGAAAAAGATCGAAGAATCCTATGGAGTCACCAGAATCCTACAAAAAGTCCCTCGTAAAAGAAGCAAACTCTTAGAGAAAGCCATAATTTCTAAATAACGACTAAGAGAGAGTAGATTACCTGTTAAGAAGAATCGATTAGAAGTTGAATGAAGAACTGGTAGTTACTTGGAACACTGCAAACCCAACCTCAGGAGCATCACCTCATCGCCATCTCGAAGTGGCACTCACCCATCCGATTCAAGTAACATTTCGAAGACTCGAGAAAGTTAGGGTTCGTTTTACCCTAAGAGTCTCAATTAGGTATTGAGGAAACAATGTCGTGTAATGTAGTATCTGATGTTTAGTGGTAAGCAGCTTATACACACATGTCTAAGACTTCTTTGTAATATATTAGTTTTAATGAAATTTTTAATTTCTAAAAATAGTCTTTTCCATTAATCATATTTTGTTGAAGATTTATCAGGTTCAGTTAATTTCCCATCTATGAACCCTAGCTTGACTTTAGCTCTTAAAACAATTTTCATTGCACGCGCTTAAGACAAATAATTATTTTTTGTTAATGGTGATGTAACTAAAACCATTCCAAGATGATCAAAATTCTACAAAAACATAGCATCATGAATATTGTATATTGGCGAATCTTGAATATGATTTCCATCTCCAATAATGGATTGATCTTCCACATGAGTTTCCATTCGTAAGTATGTTAATGATTAATGAAACAACATGGAACAAAAAGAAAATCAATAAATCTATGTAAAAAAATCTTAATGATCTAATATTATGAACAAATATAGGCAAAGCTTCATTATCATCAAGTAAGCAAAGAATAACCAAAAATAGGGAGAAAAAAATGAACATGATCATCCATTGCATTACCTTGAGGAGTGACTTATATGTATGAAAATAGTAGGTTCTAAATGGCCCAGCTCATTAATTTATTGTAACTAAAAAACTATTAGATCTAACAAACTATAACAAATCATTACTAACTATATAATAAACCAACTAACTACTATAAATTAACATTTCTCTCAATTTTAAGGTTGATAAAAAATTGGCCATAAAAATTCAAAGTCACAATAAATATTTTGGAGCTATGACAATTAGTTATTAGAATCAAATTTGTCCTTTTCTTTTAAACAAAATTCCCTTCCTATTTGGTAAAATCATTTGGCCAATTTTTTTTAATGTTTCATACTACATTATTTAAACCAAATATATTAAACAATCGTTTGTTCAAAAATTATTTTTCTCTTTCAATTTTTTTATAATTTAATAACCTCAATTTTATTTAGCACGTTAAAATTTTAATAAACTTGCTTCTCATTGTAGATTAAAAAATTAAAATTGTCACTAAATTCTAATTCAAAGATTATATCATTTATTTTTAACGTCAATTTTAAAGATATATGTGAGTGTTGATAGTACATTCAAATTTTCATTATTTATAAGAACCAAAAATTCTTCCAAAGTTCGGGATATTCGTAAAAAGTCATTATTTATAAGAACAAAATAAGTATGTCTAGTACGGACAAGCAATTCAGTGTTTTCCGCCGCCTTAATCCAAACGTTTTCCACATGGCCCAAACCCTACAGCCCCAAATCACCGCCCACGTAGGGCTCTGCGTCCTATACACAGTGAAGACAAACGTAGCACAAACTGATGATGGAAAACGTCATCGTTCTGCTCCCAGTACGGGAGCACTTTCGCATTCCCTGTCCCTCCCTTAAACCCCTGACCTTTTTCTCCCCATCTACCATCCTATTTTTTTCCTTTACGAGTGATTGTTTGATTACTTGTCTTCAAACAACGTGTCTTGTTAACTGTAAGTCTCTTCAAGTTGTCTGTTCATTTCTTTCTCAGTGACTTCGTGTTGGTGAATTGTTTGGTTGGTGCGGTGGGATTAGGAACAAACAACCGTAGAAAAACTGAAAGCTTTTCGACACATTGCAAAAGCTAAAATTTTGCTCAAAGTTTCGGGTACCCTTTTCGGGAAATTTCACCTTTTTACAGGGTTCCGGTGATTCCATCGTTTTTAATGCAGCTTTAAGCTTCATGGTTTCTCTCTCTTCTTTGAGGGATACGTGTAAATATTTAATATGTATGCAATAAACCTTTATATCTGATTCTCTCATTTCTTTTCTTTTCTTTTAATTATGCTATGAATTGTTATGCAAGGCAATTTGTTTCATAGCTAAACTCTGTACTTACTACTACAATTTCCATTTCATTGTTGTTCTTATAAGTTTGAACTATGAGTGCCTGGAGCAAGATTTTAAATTGCGACTCGGAATCGACTTTTCTGGAGCTGAAATATTCTGCAAGTGGTTTTTCTTTTTGTATAATGAATCAGATTGGAAACTTTGCTGAGTCCTTTTGCCACTGAAAGGTTATATCAATTCGTGGAGATTTCATTTATTTAATTTCCATTCATCTTGTTTCCAATTTACTTTTAGAATAAGGCTCTCTGATCGATGAAGTGACTTGTTTGTGACAGTTGATAGAACTTTTACTTGTTTCCATTTGTAAATCATCAATATTTCATTAAAATATTACCGGCGTCTGTTTTCGATTGTCTGTTTTGTTGGTGTATTTGATTCGTTTGAATCTTCTATTTTGACAGCATAATCGGGGTATTTAATACCAATTTGAATGACCATCTCTTTGTAAAGGAAATACGTGAAAATGGCTTCGAGAGCAATTTTGAGAAGAAAGAAGTTTATCTCTGATTATCTGAGTACCTCTGCTCGCTCAGTCCAGAGCTTCCATTGTGTTGGGAATACATTTCAACATGTAGGGTACTACAGCGTTTCTGTTAACGAGTCCACTGAAGAGTCTAACTGTGTAAAGGAACCAAATGAGATTGTGGTGAGACAAGCAAAATTAGACAGGTTTTTGGGTTCAGGGAACTTTTGGCATGGATGTAACAGTTCACATGCACTTGGTCTTCAACATTTGAGATCAGGGCTCTTTTCTCCAATGAGGTTGATGTTACCTTCTGTTCGTACTGCCTCAACAGCTACAGCCAAACAACCACAAATGAGCAGTGATGATGAGGAAAATGAAATGGTTGCTAAGAAGATAAGGGAAACATCTCCTGAAGAATGTGATCAAGCTGTTGAAGGCTTGACTTCTGCCAAAGCCAAAGTGAAAGCCAAAAGGTTGCAAGAAGAATCTCAAAATGTGGTTGAATTCACTTTACAAAGGACATGGACTGTGCTGCTAGGACTTGGTCCTTCAATAAAAGCTGTAGCTTCTATGAGCAGGTTCAAAATACTACCTTTATGTTCTCTTCAATTTATATACTTATCTATTACTAATTTCTTAATTCTAATTCTCCAGGGAGGATTGGGCGGAAAAACTTGTTCACTGGAAACATGAATTTGTCTCAGCACTGCAACATTACTGGCTAGGCTTCAAGCTTTTGTGGGTTGATGTGAGGATCAGTTCAAAATTGCTATTGAAACTTTCTAGTGGGAAGACTCTATCAAGAAGAGAGAGGCAACAGCTAACTCGAACTACTGCAGATATTTTTAGACTTGTACCTTTTACAGTTTTCATCATAGTTCCATTTATGGAGTTTCTTCTACCAGTGTTCTTGAAATTGTTTCCCAGCATGTTGCCATCAACCTTTCAAGATAAAATGAAAGAGAAGGTATATGCTATAGTTTCATTGTTGTTTCTACATTGTTTGCTGCTGCAGTGTAGCTTCAATGTCTTCACTCTTTTCTTTTTAGTTACCATTGATTCTTGCTGCCATTTTTCTCTTTAGTGGGTAGTTTAATGAAAGAGGTAGTTAACATACTAATAGTGTTCCTTGGCCAAATTTCCTTCTGTGGCTGTGGATGTCTCTCCATTCGTGTTTAATATGAGTAGACATTAATTTGGTATATGTTATTAACTCCTAAAAAAGTCATGGCCTAAAATGGAGAGCCTGAAAGTTGGTTGCCATCCTTGAGTATTTTAGCAAACAAAATTGCACTTCATTTTCAAGGTCCTTTACTCACACATGGTTATCCATTTATGGATAAGCTTGATTTACTCTCACTTATGAATAATGAAATGAGTGTGTGGTTAGGCAACATTTATCCTTATTAAAGTTTTTTTTTCATATTCCTGAGGTCTTATTTGGTTTTAGATTTGATTTTATATTTTGAAGTTCACTGAGGTTTTGACACTCTTAAAATGAGTATGAATTTAGAATTTATGATATAATCAAATGAAACTCAACTTGAGAAGCTCAAATTATATTTAGTTCATAACTTTACGCTTCACTAATTATCCTAACAAAGCATCAATGTGATAAATAAGCTCAACTTGTGAAGCTCAAATTATGTTTAGCTCACAACTTTATGCTTCACTAATTATCCTATCAAAGCATGAATGTGATAAATCTTGGCATACATTCATTTGCAATCCCACCCAAAAAGCAAAATTTGGGATTGTGCATAAACAGAACTTTTGTTCTTTTTTATCCATTTAAACCACATGTCTTCCTTTTCCCCGACTTGGCCAATATTTAGGAAGCTTTGAAGAGGAAGCTAAAAGCAAGGATAGAATACGCAAAGTTTCTTCAGGATACTGTCAAAGAAATGGCAAAGGAAGTTCAGAACTCTAGAAGTGGAGAAATTAAGAAGACTGCTGAAGATCTTGATGAATTCTTGAACAGAGTGAGAATTACCTTTGGGCAGTGGGCAGTGGGCAGTGGGACTTATTTAGACTTATTTGTTTGTTGTTTATCTTTTCCTTTTCATATTTTTACGTTAGCAAATACTTGTATATTGATAATGTAGATAAGAAGAGGTGGCACAGTTTCCAACGAGGAGATCTTGAGCTTTGCTAAGCTATTTAACGATGAACTAACTTTAGATAATATCAGCAGGTTGGGTTTGTGGCCAGTGTTTCCATATTTATATTAGCATACCTGTTTTTCTCAGTATCTCAATGTATTCTCTCATGATTTAGTGACTTGTTCCCTTCTATTGCTTTATTTTGCTCCTTTCAGGCCTCGATTGGTAAGTATGTGTAAATATATGGGAATCAGTCCTTTTGGAACAGATGCATATCTGCGATTTATGCTCCGCAAAAGACTACAAAGGTGAAACTCATGTTTCCAATCTTTAATTAGCTAAAGTACCTGTTCTCATTTCTAAATTTTAAATTGTTTCAAGAGAAAAAATATGTACTTTTTACAGTAATCAATTAAACTATGGCATTTCCGTTTTAGATATAAACACTTTGGTGCTCAGAAGACAGCATTAAAATATTGGATTAATTTTTGAAAGACTTTAGTCTGCATGTCCGTTTTCATCTGTGTACAAAAGCAGCCAAATAGCAAACATATGTACATAGATGAGTTTCTGCATTTGTTTGATTTTTCTAGCACTGTGCTGTTGCCTATTTTACTCATTTATTATTGACCATAAGCAATCGGAATTAGGTATCATTGGGTGAGTAGTTGTTCTTTGTTTGAGATTAGACAGTAAAGAGATTATGTTTTCATTGTTCCTTTTCATCATTAATTATTTAGGATCAAGAATGATGATATGCTGATTCAAGCAGAGGGCGTGGGGTCTCTTTCAGAGGCTGAACTTCGTGAAGATTGCAGGGAACGTGGCATGCTTGGTTTGTTCTCAGTTGAGGAAATGCGGCAACAGGTTTTTTGGTTTAGTCTCTAACTCATATTTCGAGCTTATACAAAACATGCTTTTATGATTTGCAAGGCTGTCTAAGAATTGAGTAATTGCTCACTGTTACTTAATTTAAGTAGCATAGATGAACAACCAGGTGAGTTTGTAAAACATGAGGATTCGATGACTAAATGATGCAATAATTGCACAGGCTACCAGAATGACTTCTCTCCTGCTTGATATTCTTTGTGGTCTTAGATTAATGAATAATGATGCATGTAATGCATCAACTTCCCTTCACTCGTCTAAATGATGCAATAACTGCACAGGCTACCAGAATGACTTCTCTCCTGCTCCAGATATCCTTTGTGACCTTAGATTAATGAATGATGATGCATGTTATGCATCTACTTCCCATCACTTGTCTCCAATTTTTTTTTTTTAAACAGTCATTCTTCTCTTTAAAAGACGTGATCTGAAATTGGAGTGGTAAAGCTAAGAAAAGCATTATGCCTGATAGACCAACTTATATTATCAATAGATATTGTATGGCTTTGGTGATCTTGGTGGAAAAGTTCTTTTATCTGACATTTGTACTCTGAAACCCTTGGTTACAGCTGACAAATTTTTAACTTCTTGATTTTTCACAGCTTCGTGATTGGTTGGATCTTTCTTTGAATCATTCCGTGCCATCGTCCCTGTTGATCCTTTCAAGGTGATTGCAATGTTCCTTAATGGATTATGTTATTTATAGTCTCTGTATTCTCACTTGACGCTTCATTAGCAATATATGCTTTAGATTTAGATAAGAACCTTAGTAATGTGGTAAAAATGGTGAGCAGGGCCTTTACTGTTTCTGGAAAGTTGAAACCAGAGGAGGCTGTTCAGGCAACGCTGTCCTCTCTTCCTGATGAAGTTGTGGATACTGTTGGTGTTACAGCTTTGCCATCAGAAGATAGTGTTTCAGAAAGGAGAAGAAAACTGGAATATCTTGCTATGCAAGAAGAACTTATCAAGGTTTATCCTTAGGAATCTCGACTTTTCATTCTTTGCTGAATAAGAGATTATTCATCTCTTTTTTGAGTTCCAAAATTGCGTTGTCGGATCATCTCTTTGCAGTTGATGATTTGTTAAGAATTCAGATTTTCAGTTAAAATTTTAGTACTTAAATTTAATGGTTCCATCATCTTCCTACCAGAACTAGAGCTTTTGATGTAGGGGGAATAGAAGAGATATCAACTAGTTAAACTCAGAGATTAAAAATTATGGGTTGCTAGAATTTGAGTTTCAGGTCTGGAATGTCAGATCCAAAGTTGCACAGAGCTGTGAATGTGATTTGCAGATGTGATCAAGCTTTTGTATATTATTTTCATGCTTTACCTCAGGCTTTAGTTGGTTTCAATTGATACCATGTAGGAGGAGGAAGAAAAAGAGGAAGAAGAGCTTGCCAAGAAGAAAGAGTCTACTATTATTGAAGATGATGTGGCATTGAAAGAGATGACCATTGCGACAGCAAGGGAAGCACAAGAACTAACCAGAGCAAAAATATTGGAGAAACAAGAGCAACTCTGTGAACTCAGTCGGGCTCTAGCTGTTTTAGCTTCAGCATCTGTAAGAATTAGGATAAAAAATGTTTTAATGATCATTCTGTCATTATATTAAATATTGATTTGTTTGATCCAAGAGTGGGGAAGTTCTACTGATCCTTCATATCCTGAAATATTTTCTTCTATGTATTGTGGCAGTCAGTCAGCAGAGAGCGAGAAGAGTTTCTGAGCCTTGTCAATAAAGAGGTATTGATCCATTGTTGAACTGATTTGAAAATTCATAATCTTGATCATTTACTTCAAAGGAATTGCCCCGTTGCTTGCATGTCTGATTTTCATCGTTTGCTGACTGTTGCTACTTATTAATATAGAAATTGTACATCAGATGAAAGTATTTCATATTGGTGTTAATATGTCAAGAAGAATAGTGATCTTTATCATTCTGTGTGTAGGCCTAGCTATAAAGAATTCAGTCCTACTTCTTGGACTATTTTTTTCATTGAATGGGAAGGAAAACCCTCCCGTCCAAAACCATCTACATTGTGATTGAGAATGAAAGATTCCTATGTTCTAAATCATCTTGTGGGAGTATTGGTGATCCAAAACTGTGACTATATTGTCAATTGGCAAAAGATTGCTTTATTTATTCATTTTCTTTCCTCCCAAGTTCACAAATGATTGCATAAAGTAGCTTGATGAAACCAGTACTTTCATTTTGTTTCTGGAGCCAAACTTTCTTTTAAGGGCTTTCGAAAGCTCATCCTAGTATTGTGAAACAATTATAACACTAAACTAATACATTACCTCATTATGATTTGATATTTCAGATAGAACTTTATAATACTATGGTGGAGAAAGAGGGTACAGAGGATGGAAAGGAGGCAATCAAGGCATATATAGCTGCTCGAGAGGATACTGAACGTTCTTCTGAAGCAGATGAACGTGATGAGATTTCTTCAGCATTAATAGAGAAGGTAAAACGCATAAACTGCTATACTTTCTAGCCGCTATTTGCACATTTTATACATTTGGTACCTTCAACCTCATTTTCTTTATGTGCTTTAACTTCAGGTTGACACGATGCTTCAAAATCTAGAGAAAGAAATTGATGATGTCGATGCCAAAATTGGTGACCAGTGGCGACTACTTGACAGGTGAATCATTGTTTTTATTGTGCAATTTTTATTCTTTATCTTTGAAATTTTTGCTGCATTGAAATGCTGTAAAAGTATATGCTCTGTCCTTGCAAACTCTCTTTGAGAACAGAGTCACAAGCATTATAAGCAGACCTAACTCATTTAAGAAAATGTTCAATATCTCAAGAACAATGAAAATGCATAACAAAAGCATAAGCATCTAATGTTAAAGTAATTGAATGCTGCAGGCATCATATCTAACATTCCCTGGATACTTTCTGTACAGAAACTGACGCTCAAGCAACATATTCAAAACAAATGATATGATATGGTGGTATTCAAAAATTAAGTTTAGAAGGGGCGTATGTAAACTTTACAATGAATGTTCCTGCTTGTGCATGCATTTGTTACGAGTAGTGGTTGATCCCTATTAATTCCACTGCCTAAAAGGCTTTCAAGTGATTGTATCCATTTTGGCGGTCATTAACAACATTGGTGTTATAATTTCCAGTTCATGAAATGCACGGTACTGTCTAATGCTTAGTTTTGATGTTTAACGTTATTTGTCTAGGGATTTTGATGGAAAAGTTACTCCTGAAGAGGTGGCAGCTGCCGCTATGTACCTAAAAAACACCTTGGGCAGAGAAGGTGTTCAAGAACTCATCAGCAGTCTTTCCAAGGATGGAGGTAAGCAGTCCGATTTGGCTATGTGTATGCATGTTTTATTCATGCGCCATTACTTCCATCATTGAAATGACCTAATATTCTTTCTTGCTGAACATTTAAAATTTCCCCTGGTAGTTATCTGTGATACATTGTTAAACTATGACGTTGAGAGGAATATTCATGTTCTCTAGTGGGGTTGGATATATAGCAATAGAGTCAAAGTTCATGTATTTCAGTGGCTTTCAATCCTGTGATTTTATACAAGTTGAAGATTGAATGAGGTCAGATTAGAAACCCTTTTGGACAAGGGGAATAGCATTCTGCTTCTCTACATTTTAGTCAGAGATTGCTTTTATTATGTTCTTATCTGGATTCAGAATCTTGGTACTCGTTCTGCTAATATGTCCTTGGCTGATTTACTTCTGGAGAAAACATGTTTCTGTGTATTCATGTTTGAACATTCATAATCCTTTTTACTCTGATATCAAAGTATAGTCTAGATGCTTCCTTACGGATCATTTAAACTAATAAATTGAGGATCATTGCGTTATATTTTTCCGAAAACAGTAACAAATCAAAGTTGTCTACCTTCAATTGCAAAGAACAATTTATTTTCATTAAATATTAGTGATGATAGTTACATTTTGGGAATGGAAAAAGATGGACTTGTGAAAATCTGACTGTATACGGTGACGTGAAAGTTTTTGCACACAGTGTTGTCTCCTGATTGGGATGTTACGTTCTTTCAATTACTTCCATGCATAGCAGTAAATATTCTGACTAGTGCTTTCACCAATGTGAAACAGATGGGAAGATTCTGGTTGAAGACATCGTCAGGCTGGGCAGTAGGATAGAAGAAAATAGTACAGCTGAAGAGAGGGAAACATGAGACGTCCCATTACCTTATGTTTTCCAGATCAAAAAATAGTAATGATATAGTTAGCTAATCGTATGGCATGCCATTCCGTGTCCATTTTCAAGAATCGTTCATTGCCAGATAGGAAAGTTTGTAATTATGTTTCAACGGTCAAAATCTCAGACACATACCAATCATCAATGTTGTTCATGCACGCCATCATTGTAAAGGTCATGTCGTGGCAGTTGAACAAAAATGGATTGCATGTACACAGAAGGATACTTTTGAGGTTTTTACATATGATGAAGATAAAAAGTCACTACATTGAAATGCTATGTTATGGCTTAATCATAAATTTACACCTGTTAATAAAAAAATTTATAGTAGTAATTTGGACATGGAAGTTGAAAATCGTGAAAGTTCTTCGACCCCTGAGATGGTGTTTTCTGAGAGAAGCGAAGGGTGAATGTTGATGATTCTTAATCTTACAAAGGAGAAGGAATGAATGCGAGTGTGTGGTTGTGCGTGAAGCACCTGTATGTGGAAATCTCATTGAACAAGAACGTGTTTCCCAAGGCCAAGGGCTGATTAGACCAGGGTGAGGGTGCCTCAACACGTTGAGTTTGTCGTCTACTATTGAGTTGCTAGGATGGAAAGACAGCGTTGGACTGGATATGTTGACTATTGCTGTGTGTTGCACAGTCCTCCTAGTACATAGCGCCGTGTTCCAGGTTCATATATTATGTCTTCAACGTGTTTTGTGTATTGATTCCAATGAGCAATTAAATTTTAGTTAAAAAAGCTCACTTCAATTTTTTAGTAAACTTTTCATTATAAATGATAATTCAAATCTTAACAATATGGACTAAATCTTCTAAATCCTATAAGCTCATCAATCCTGAAACATGAAACTCTTCAGAATACCATTACGTCACCTTTTACCACAACTCAATCCCATGTCATCATCCCTCCAACAACATTCTTCGCTTAAACCACCTAATGATCGGCAGAGCTTCAGGTTGCTTTCTGGATCGAGTTCATTAATTTCGTTGTCAATTCATTGCCTTTATAACGAACTCATTGCCACCACTCGCATGTCTAAGTTATCGGACATACTCGCGTCTGATCGAATCTCTAGGACCCAAGCATTTTCAAGTTATTATTCAACCCCAGGAGAGGGCATAGATTCACTACTTCATAGCTCAGCAACAATGGACGCAGGGAATCCTATGCGGAAAATGATCAGCTTGTTGCCTAGAATGTATCACACACCATTGACCTGTGCCATGTGGGAAGAAGCTACAAGCATATTTCAGAAAGCAGGTCATTCGGCATTTGATCGGACTTCACAGAGGGAGTTGGTGGCAAAAACTCCGTCGCAAAGCAGGACCAGTTTTGTTCTTAAGTTCTCTTCAGATTATATACTAAGGGAGCAGTATAGGAACCCCTGGAATGAGATTAGGATGGAAAAGTTAGTTGAAGATCTTGATGCTCTTGCCGCAATCATTTCCTATAAGGTTCGAAACTTCTTCGAGTTTTTTTTGTTGTTGTCGTGTTCCAGTCTAAACTATCATCTCCTTTTACTCGTGCTGAAGATTGAGAATAGGGATTATTATTATTTTTCTTAATCAATAATTAATTTGTTCACCAGCACTGCTGCAACAATGAAGGGACAATGGGGCCTTTGTTGCTGGTCACTGCTTCTGTTGATAGGATGGCTATAAAAAAGCCCATCAGTGTAGATGCTGACCTTAAAATGGCAGGTGCGGTCACATGGGTTGGCAAGTCTTCCATGGAGATTCAACTGGAAGTGATTCAGCCAGTACAAGGTATTACTGTAGGATTCAGGGATGGATCCAAGGGGGGGCTAGGAAGGGCTATAGCCCCTACAAAATTAATTTTAAAAAAAAAAAAATATATATATATATATATTGTAAACTAAGTAGGGCTATAGCCCCTACAAAACTAAATTCCTTGCCCCCCCAAAACTAAAATCCTGGATTCGTCACTGGTAGGATTAGTACTTGGGTGTTTTGAGCGATCATTAGATTAACTTTCAACCCGTTGCGGTCTGATTAATTTCTTTCTGTGAACATTCAGCTGCCTACCAGTTATGAACTTGTATGCTTGTTTTCCATTGTTTATAAGTTTCTAATCTGGCTCTAATATTGACATAAATGAGAAAGCAGGCTGAAACCTTCGTGGTACCATATCATCTCAAGCCAAGTTTAATATTCTCCTTTTCAAAATGTGGTCATAAGTAGTTGGTTACTTGACCTTCTTGCGTTAGTAAGTATATGAAAATGAGACCTTGCTGTAACAGGAATCTCCAATCCATCAGACCGCATTGCTCTTGTAGCAAATTTTGCATTTGTGGGTCGGGACATGAAGACAGGAAAGTCAGCCCCTGTTAACAAAATCTTGCCTGAAACTGAACAAGAAAAATTGCTTTGGGAAGAAGCAGAAGAAAGGAACAACATGAGGAAACGGAAGAGAGAAGAGAAAACAGCAGGAGCAGATACGGAAAACATTTATGGAGAAAGAGTTAATGCATTATTAGCTGAAGGCAAGGTGTTGAGTGACATGAAGGCATTGGCAGACAGAGATAGCATCCTCATAAAAGATACTTGTCATGAGAACTCCCTCATCTGTCTACCACAGCAAAGGAACATTCATGGAACCATATTTGGAGGGTTCTTGATGCGCAAGGCATTTGAACTGGCTTTCTCAAACACCTATGCATTCGCTGGTGTACCACCACAGTTTGTTGAAGTTGATCATATTGATTTCCTTAAACCTGTAAGTAGCTGTTCTAATACATAGATTTGGAACTAAGGACACAATCAGTAATATCTGTTGAACCGTTGCAGGTGGATGTTGGAAACTTTCTCCGATTGAAGTCTTGTGTTTTGTATACAGAACTTGAGCACCCATCCAAGCCATTGATAAAGGTAGAAGTTATCGCCCAAGTTACAAGGCCTGAGCTAAGAGTGATTGAGGTGAGAACTTGCAACTCAATGCAAAAATGATTACATTTACAATACTATACTTACATGGTATTCTGCTATGCTATCTGAACAGGAATCTAACAAATTCTACTTCACGTTCACTGTCCAACCTGAAGCCATTGCGGATGGACTGAGGATTCCCAAGGTTTTGCCAGCTACAGAAGAAGAAGCCCGCAGAGTGCTTGAGCGTATGGACGCGGAACACTGCCAGATGGCCAAACCTTTAAAAACAAGACAAGAAGTGGAAGAGATAGAAAACTTGACAGCCAAGTTTCTTGGAAGAATGTGACTACTCACTAGAGGCTCTCTGTAGTCTGGACTTGGTGTGAACAGTTACCGTTATACAATGTTATTTTATAAAAGACTAATTAAAAGGAAGTATTGTGAATAAAATTTTCATTATTCATCACAACACATATCTATTCTTTTATATATGTTTTGGTTAATATGAAAAACACTCTTTTGATTTTTTAATGTTAATAATTTATTATAATAAATTGTTATTTATACCAACATTGGAGTATTTATTTCAAATTAAAATCTTTTTATGAATATATGAAATTAAGATGCAAGTTAATCAATTTTACTAAGCACTAATCTTAGGATGCCATTCTATCTTTATTTTTTAAATAAATACATATTTAACTTTAAAAGTAAAAAATTAAAATAATGTTAAGAAAACATTACTATTTTATATTCTTTTATAAAAGACTAAAAGGTGGGTGCGAAAAAAATAATAAGAATGACTTAGACATTATTTGTAAAAGGTAATGTATGTGTAATATTATAAAGTACTCTTTTATATCACCAAAACAGCATATTAATTTGAATTTCTACTATATTACTTCATTTAAAGTGTAAGAATATTAAAAATATCACACAAATTAAGAAGGAAATAATTAATTCTTAAAAATATCATTAGCTCTACTTGATAATATGAAATTAATATACAAATAAATCTCTTTCATTAAAATATACATATTCTGTAATGTTATTAGCTAAGCCCTAAACCCTAGGCTTTTGTTTGGATGCTTAATTACACAAGGAAAAAGAAAGGAAAGGAAATTTTGCAGTTCCCTCTTTTTCTCACTAATTGGTGGGAAAGGAAGGAAAATTGCAAGATAAGAATAAAAATGACCCAAATTTTCCTTTCATTCTTCTAAGTTCTGTCTCTTAAAAGGAAGAGAAATACAATTTGTTTTCCTTTATCTCCTCTTGTTTTCCTCCGTAGGCTAAAGCTTCCTTTCTTCGTGTTCTAATCCTGAAACATGAAAATCCGCAAAATACTATTTCCCCACCATCGTCAAAGACTCAATCGCAGACCATCGTACCTTCATGTCCCTACTACACCCCAACCCCACTTTAACAAAGTCACCATCTTTGCCAATTCATCTATACGACAAGGTCTTGTTTCCGGTGTCAATACATTTGATCATCATCTTTCATCAGAAGTCCCTGACACCGAAACATTTTCCCCTCCTAGTTCAATTTCATTGCCGAACCGTTGCTTGAACAGCGAACGCATCAATTCCCATCTGCCCATTTTGTTGAATGAATCGAAACCCGTGTTGATCTCGCAGAATTTCACGCCAAGTAGGTCGTTTTCTGGATCGAGTTCTCTCTTTTCATCGTCAAGTTGTTGCCTTCATGAACGCATTGCCAAGACTCAGTTTTCGTTATCGCAAAAGTCAGAGGCTAGATATAGAATGGCTATCTTTGATCGAAACTCGAGCACCTGTATTCAAGAAAGAGCCCTTTCAAGTGATAGTTCGACCCCACGAGAGGATATACCGATTATTTCCTATGTGAAACCAACGATCCATAGCTCAGCACCAATTGATGCAGGGTCTTCCATGCGAAAACCGATCAGTTTGTGGCCTGGAATGTATCATTCACCAGTGACAAATGCCTTGTGGGAAGCTAGATCACGAATATTTGAGAAAGAGATTGATCCACGGACTGATGGGATTTCACAGACCGAGTTGATTGCAAAAACTCCATCAAAGAGCAGGACAAGTGTTTTTTACAAGTTCTCTTCCGATTATATACTAAAAGAGCAGTACAGAAACCCCTGGAATGAGATTAGGATGGGAAAATTGGTTGAAGACCTTGATGCTCTTGCTGGAACCATTTCCTATAAGGTCCTAAAGGAATTCGAGACTTGTGATTTTCTTAATTTCTTTACTTTGCTTATCTGCGTTGAAGATTTGGTATAGTGATTGTGTTGTAAACTCAATAGTTAACTTGTCCACCAGCACTGCTGTAACGATGAAGGGACAACAAGACCTTTGTTACTGGTCACTGCGTCTGTTGATAGGATGGTTTTGAAAAAACCAATAAGGGTTGATACTGACCTCAAAATAGGTGGTGCTGTTACATGGGTTGGAAGGTCTTCTATGGAGATACAATTGGAAGTGACTCAGCCGCCAGAAGGTAATTCTGTGGTTAAATTTGGATTTCAGATAAATCATTGAATTTACTTATAATCAGTTGTTCTAGTCTGTTGCTCTCTGATATGTATCTGTAAACAAAATGGATGACAGATTCCTGCAAACGAACAGTCAAATGGCTGCCGGTTATAAATTTGCATGTGTGATTGTAAGTGTTGGAAAAAGTTGTGTACCAAAATATCTGTTTGGCAAATTCATGTTGTTGATGGTCGTGGTCAGTGAACTAAATGTGATGTTTAATGTGTCACAGTAAAGCTCTGTTCATTTATGTTCTTGTCCTCCAATTGTAGTTAAATTATCTCTTCTAGTGTCGGATATCTTAATATTGTGATGTAGTAGTCCTCGAGAAACTGTCTTTTCCAAGAAACATAATTGTTGTTTAACATAGAACCTTGTTATACAGAAACCTCCAGTCCGTCAGATTCCCTTGCTCTTGTAGCAAATTTCACATTCGTAGCTCGGGACTCAAAAGCAGGAAAATCAGCCCCTGTTAACCAAATCAAGCCTGAAACTGAACAGGAAAAACTGCTTTGGGAAGAAGCAGAAGAAAGGAACAAAGCGTGGAAAAAGATGAGAGAAGAGAAAAAAGCGGATAGTAGAAACAAGGATGTAGAAAGGCTTAATTCATTATTAGCTGAGGGCCGAGTTTTCTGTGACATGCCAGCATTGGCAGACAGAGATAGCATCCTCATAAAGGATACTTGCCATGAGAATTCTCTGATCTGTCAACCACAGCAACGAAACGTTCATGGACGCATATTTGGAGGGTTCTTGATGCGTAAAGCATTTGAACTGGCTTTCTCAAATGCTTATGCTTTTGCTGGTGTGGCACCACGATTTGTTGAAGTTGATCATGTTGATTTCCTTAAGCCTGTAAGTACCCGTTCTGTTACTTTCCAACCTCCATCAAACACAGCAAATGCTATGATTAGCATGCATATTAAAAGATTTGTAAGATGCAAAGGAATATGATCCATTTCCCTTGAATGTCTTTAACATACATTTGCAGAAAGTATATAATTGTTTAATGTTTGACGTAGGACATGATGCCTTGTGTAACATGGCATGCGAGTCAGGTTGTAATATTTGTTGTACCAATGCAGGTGGATGTTGGAAATTTTCTTCGCTTGAAGTCTTGTGTTCTGTATACAGAAATTAACAACCCATCCAAGCCGATGATAAATGTAGAAGTTATAGCCCATGTTACAAGGCCTGAGCTAAGGGCTAGTGAGGTGACCATTTGCAACTAAATGCAGATTATTGAAGTTTGAAATGCTTACAATAGATGCTTACATGCTATGCAATTTGAACAGGTATCTAACAAATTCTACTTCACGTTCACTGTCCGACCTGAAGCTATTACAAAGGGCCTGAGGATTCGCAATGTTGTGCCTGCTACAGAAGAAGAAGCCCGAAGAGTACTTGAGCGTATGGATGCAGAAAACTGCTAGAGGACTAAACCTTAAAGATTTCTTTAGGTGAAATAAGACTTCAATGGGGAGTTCCTGCAAGATTTTAATCAGCAAGCAGAAAACAGACAATTGATCAAATTGGCGTTGAGTTGCCGAAAGGATAGCACCACTCAGTCATCCCACCAACGATCCTCTCCAGTCCCAGTTCATTTCTATCTAAACTCCATTGCTACATAAGTCACTAAATAATGACGCTTCACTTTTGAAATCTAGCCTGGCGGTATAAATTGAACACTATGTACAGTAATTGTTGATTACTTGGTTTAAAAATGTCGAATTTTCTTTTGCATTGCAATAACACTTTTCTCTTGTAACAGGGAAAATTTCCATTCGCGGTCACAGGAACTGCTTTAAGGTATACACTAAAATAGTCACACTGAAACGTATGGATTTTCCTCTTGCTAACCTGTTATACAGCGCCTCTTTCCCTTTCCACAATCTACTCATTCACCCGCTGAAGTTCTGTTTAAGTGATCAAGTTTCTAAAATGCAAATAACAGTAATAAAAATGAAATGAATCATTCTCTTCACCTTTTAAATCAAGAGAGGATTGAAACTCTCTAACAGATTTACATGATAGACAGTAAATATTTAGGCATGACTGCCTTTTTTATGTTCTGATGCGGTTGTTTCTATATCTAACACAATACGTACCAAAAATCTCAGTTGAATACATATACATATATATAGCTACCGAAACGGAAGCCAATCAAAGGTTGATGGAACCAATGTCCGGTAAACTCTATCGGATTCCTATTTTGCTTGCAAAAACCAACACCTAGCACTCTAGTAGGCATGCTGTTTTGAAGATCAGTGCTAAGATGAGAATGATGAACCTTCATCATCTGGGGAATCATAAAGTGGACTCCTATTGAAGCTAGGAAAAACTGGTTGAACAGCTGAATTCATTGGCATAGGACGTACTGAACTGTACATGGTTCTCTCGTTGATCTTACCAACATCTTTACAGACATGATCAAGAGTGGAAAGGAAATCCCTCACCACCATAAAGATTCGGAAGGGATGAGCTTCTTCCTTATCTGAGTTCCCATGGAAATACTCAGTTATCTCCTTCACTTGGGATATTGCAGCTCTGCCTTGAACCTGAAGTCTTTCAATTTCTTCCGCAGCCATCTTAAGAAATCCATTCATAGAATCTGCGAATTTCCGGTTACACTCCTTCATTGGAATTTCTTCAGTCAATCTTATAACTTCCCTAATTTTTGTAATTCCGTTGGCAAGCTTTGCAACTTCATTGCTAAGTACCTCTGAATCCATTGCAGCAGCTTTCTTCACATTGATAAGCTCTCCACTCAGACTTGAAACAACTTTCAGGCCAAGTTTTCTAAATTCAATATCGTCCCCAAAAGTAAATTGTTTTTCATGATTTGTATTGAAAAGACGAGAACCTTCAGATCTTATGATTTCCTGTACAACAAAATGCAAGAGAGTGGTTTTGCCATCAGCCCCCTTGACACCAACAAGCTTGAGGAGTGTATCCAGCTTGAAGGCACGAGCATTGCCACGATTAGTGCCATCATTCATTCGGTTGCCAGTCTTCAGCACTGCTTCTAGAAGCTTTAAGAACATTTTGCTGTTCCTCAATTCTTCACAGGCTACCTGTGGAAAATCAGAAATTGCTTATAAGCTTGAGATATGACAACATAGCACAGAGGAGATAGATATTTTTGTGAGTGACAGGAGTAGGAGGGCATAGGCTATCAGGATTTCATATCAGTTCAAATTGTTTCTGAACGATGGTGTTACAATTAATAGGCACACCCATCCACAGAAATTTGTGTGCCCAAAACCAACAATACATACACATTAGTCCCCCTTCTCCACTGGCTCTCCCTAACCAACCACATAGTTGCATTCAGTGACAAATACATTCCTGTAATGGATAAAGACTAAAAAGAGAAATAAGTGTTCAATAATGTTATCATTCTCATGGTTAGAAAGCTGGAGCCGAACATGTAGTAATCATACACAATGCGAGAGACCTATATTTTGATCACGATGGGAAAATCCAGATGAGTATGTGGACAAAAAGATATAGTCAACACGTGCAGCAAACAAGGATATGAAGCTAATTAAAATTTACCTTCAAAGTTTCAAAAGACCTTCTAAGGTATTCAACTTCAAAGTCAAAATTAGCAATGTAAAGCATTGCATCAACCCTCTTAAATGCAAAAGGAATGTCAAGTACTGCCTTGAGAAACTTCTCAGCAGATCCTAATTTGACAGGTGATTCATCCTTGAAATCCTTTAGTTTCTGTTCTTCTTCCTTGGATGGAGCCATCTTTAGTAAGCTTTTGAGAAGCTCTGTACCCAATGTATCAGAACTGCCTGCTCACATAGAGAGTAGTTAAAATAAGAGTAAAACAGTTTGAATGAATAGCACAAGCAGCGAGTGCAGATAAGAAGGAAAATTTTAAGTAGAATGCATTTTAGTGGAAACAATTCTGTCACAAAGTTAAGTGCTCACATATGGATTAGCAAAATAGTAGACACTCAATGGGGTTACAAACTGTCATGCATGCCAAGTATCAAAGCTTATCATGCCAACATTACCTTCCAAAAGGGCTTCGCAAACTTCATCAGTGGTCACATTAAGAGCTCTCAATAATATTGAGATGTTCTGTGACTTCTTTGGATCAAGAACCAGATTCTCATTGCTCAGCAAAGGAAAAGACTGACGTCTCCCATTGTTTTCTTTGATATTCAAATTTGAATTGTTTACAATAAACAGTGTCTCAATCATTTCCTCGTTCAACCTTCAAACAAAGAGGCAATCATCAACTTACAAGCCACACAAATTTCTCAAATATAGCGTTAGGCAATCCCATCCAAATGAAGTAACTACAAGACCAACTTCAATGACAATCAAGCACCAAAAAAACACATATCAAGAACGAGGCAAGCAAAACACGACTATTCCATACAAAAAGTGCAAGGATAGAATCTCACTGAAAAGAGCTGAATTTAATCTGATCCCAGATCATAGTCCGATCGGAGCTAGCTCTAACTTTATCCCAATGTAAAGGCTTCAACTTTGGTTTCTGGGTCGTCTCCTCAATCCTCTCCACAGTTGGCTTGCTTGGAACTTGCTCACTCGTTGAACTTGTTACTGCCTTTTGAACCACTGCTGGCCTTGAAGGAGTTATGAGAAGTGGAGATCCTGAACTCACCCAGTCCGCTTCCTGACCTGCCGGCCTTCCCATGGGAACCTCCCAAAACCGTGCCGGCAGTGGAGGAGGAGGCGGTGGCGTCATAGATTGCTTTTGAAGACCCTCTACTGCTACTGCAGCCCTTTGTTTCTGCGTAGTAGAGCCTGAACATTGTTGCTGCGAATTACTGGTATTCTTTGATAACGAGGTTGAAGAAGAAAATAAAGAAGAGGACTTCACCGGGGCAGGAATGCTCACGACGGTATCTGAAGATTCAAACTTTATGCTAATAGGACTCGAATTTGACACTGAAGATGAAATACTCGACACAGAATTATCAGGGGAACATAAATTCGAATACGGGTACGAGGCAGTTCTTGAATTGAAACTCCTCGACCCAAAAGTTTCTGAGTTTAAAACTTCGAACTCTCTTCTCGAACTCGATCCGAAAGGCACTGTACTCTCATTGAGACTCTCCTTTCTCCCAAAGGATCCTCTTGGAGAAAAGAACTCCTCACCTTCCTCAATCTCCCAACCATCTTCACCTTCATTATGAGAACTAACCAACACTTCACCGCTTCTATAACTTGGTGTATAATTGTGTTTAGGCAATGGTGGAAGTGGTTTTAGCTCTGGAGAGCCAAGTCTACGATAAGGTGACGATGAAACACCAATTTTCACTCGATCAGTGCTCGAAAAGGCGATCTTTGGATGATCATTAGGACTAGCTCGTGAGTTTACTAATGTGCCCAGATAGAGAAACTCTGAGCTTGTGTTGGGGACGCCTGGACGAGAAGGAAGTTTTGGAGAGCCATCGGAGGGAACTGTGTTTGGCGGGAAAAGTCGGAGGCTGTCAGAGCCGGAGGCCTTCTCAAAGGTGGTGGGGGTGGGGTGGTGTTGATGGCGGCGGGAGTAGAGGAGGAGAGCAGTGAGAGTAGCTAGTATGGCGGCGAATAGGAGGGAGAGAGAGATTAAGACGATGACTAAAAGGTGATGATGGGAGATGGAGGAAGAAGGAGGGTGAGGGAAAAGGAGAAAGGAAACATTGGCCGGAAAGGATGTGAGCGACGCGGAAGGCGGCAGCGATGGAGGGGGTGGTGACAGCAAGAAGGGAAAAAATGCACTTTGAGGGGTGGTGGATGTGGTAGAGAAAGGGTACTTTGGTTGTTGAGCTTGAGACTCTGGTTGGGGAGAATGCGATGGTGGTTGAGTGGCTGGAGAGACCGCGGTGTTTAAAGGGAAAAACGGTTGGTGGAGGAGGCGACGGGGGTGGTGCGTGGTGGCTATGGCGGTCGAAGTTGTAGCGAAGAGGAAAGATAAAAGAAATAGTAGAATGGTTGTTCTGTTCACAGACATCGTAAAGGTTATCGAAAGGTGGACTCTGCTTTTTAGTACTCTTGTTTTCTCTAGCATACTACTGGCTCTTTCAACTACATATGAGCTCTCCAGGTGGGTACACAGAAAGACACAGTAAAGAAGTTGCAGGTCCTAGTGGCAATGTGGAAGAACAGAGAAATGACGAACTATCGAATAAAAGATGAAGCGATGCAGAGATCATCTCTAAACAAGAATCTCAGGTCCAAGTAGAGAAGGGAACATAACATCCCAGGTCAGAGCAAGAGACAGGGAGAGCAGCTGAGCTAATACATGGTGGAGGAAGGAGGGAGAGGGAATAGTAGGAGCAAAGAGGATGGTAATTCAAACGAAGAAAGGACCAAAACTATTAGGACATAAACAGTAAAGATTCGCTCTTTCTTGTCGATTTTAGACCTTCACCACTACAAAACAGAAAGGAGCATAGAACCAAGCACAAACTACTGGAAGCAAAGAAAGAAAGAAACGGACAGCTTGCTAGACAATTATTGTACTGAGATCAGCATAAAGGGTGAGTTAAAAGGTTGTGATTTGCCAACCTTTTCGCACTCGCGGAGGATATGCATGAGATTCATTTGCAGCGGCCACTCTTTAGTAACAGCCAACCACACGTTTAGAAAAACCAAATGCCTTCGGACTCAACTCAAAGTGCATCTTGATTCTTCGAGTTTATCATTTTCATTTTAATATAATTTATAGTTTAATCAATGTTATAAATACGTTATCGTATCCGTAATGGATTTAATTACGGTATGATATTATATCGATACCAATTACTATAGAGTACCGTTTCAAATTTTTTTAATTTATAAAATAATCTCTGATTTTTTTAAATTGCAAAATAATTCTTAAATATGTTTGATTGTATAATTTATAATTTTACATTATCCATATCTCAAAAATCATAATAATAGAAATTTAAAATAAAAACAATTTATTTACTTTTATTAATTTTTCACATATTTCATATAAAAATAATAATAACAATTAATATAAAAAAGATTATTTAATTATTATGCAAATATAAATTAAAAACAATACAAATCATTTAAAATATTACAATTTCATCATATAATAAATAATAAGTACATCATATATGATATTGAACAACTTTATTCGAAAGTATTCTATCTTTCGTACATTTAAACTACTGATAAAAATTTAGAGGATGTTTACTTGTTTAGTACTTATTCAAAATAATTCTGGATTAATACTCATTTAAAATAAATTTGGATTAAGTCATTGTATATTATTGGGTAAATTATAATTATAATTTAAATCTTTTTCTAATTTTATAACACTGGATACAATTATATAATATATAAATCAAATATTTAAAGTTTCAATTTATTGCAAATATATTTATTCTTTTATTATTATTACTCATATAAAAGAAGAGCTTTATTCCTCAAGTTGTTGGTATAACAAGGTCCTATGCGATATAGGAAAAATTAGCTAATACTTATGCTTCGAGTTCTAGGGTACAGGTACCAACCATAAAAGCACAATTCTTTAAACTAACAATAGAACATAGTGAATCTATTTCTCAGTTTATTCATTGAGCAAAAGGAATGTTTGTGACATCATAATACCCCTAGGAGGATATATGGATGCACACAAAACAAACCTAGACAATCCAACAATTCTCAGATATAGAGCAGACATACATCACAATACATATAATTGTCACAAACTTGCTCACATACTTCAAAGTAACTTATACAAATCACAAATTACACATATCATATCCATACATTGAAAATCTCATCATAAGTTATGGTTATTACAGGCCATTTACTTATTGAAATCTTCATAAGTCTTACAAGCATTTACAATGTTTAGATACAAAATATTTCAAAATATTAAGCGTCCATCTTTGGTTATTGCGGTTATCTTAATCTTAACCCTCTTTATCAAAACCTACACGAAGGAGAAACCACCGTGCTAAACATATAGCTTAATAGGAAATAATGATGCAAGATGACAACTACTCACAGCAGTCACCCACTACAAGAAATTGTCAATTTATCGACGGAAATTACTGTCGATAAATGACACATTTCTTTCGGTGAAATTAATCACCGATGGAATTTGGTGTCAGAAAAAATCGGTCGGTGAAGTTCCTGTAGGTAAAAATACCGATCGAAATATTCTGTTGCTATTTAACGACGGTATTAATGACGAAAATTTGTTGTCGGTATTTATATAACGATGGAAGGGGAAGTGAGATTCCATCGGAGAAATTTAGCGACGGTATTTTGTTCAGTCGGTGCGGCGAAGGTATATTCAACCAATTTTTCGACGGTGTTTTTGACCGTCGGTAAATATCGTTATCGTTTCCGACAGAAATGTTTGTCGGTAAAAATTGATTATATATTTTTTTATTTCGTTGTTTTGTTGTTATAACAATGTTATATTATATATATACTTTATTTAT